>JAMQGT020013371.1:0-155213 GCA_024447675.2 Pterophyllum scalare
GCTACAAGTCATTTACAGCTGTTTAAATACAGTCAATCATTTTCTGGCAAATACCAGAAATCGCTTTTTGGCAGACGATCACTTTTTGGCATAACACCATCACGTCACCGGCAAGGGATTATTCCCGTAAATGTAAGAGCCAAATCTTTCCCCTAAAGTAGCTTTTCACCGGGTTTTCACCTTTAAATGTTTTGATCAGAGCTCCACATATTTCTGCCATATTTCTTTAGAGCAGACTAGACACTCACATACATCATTGTCGCGCAATCCTGCTCCCTGCTCTGTCATATAAATGCGCCGTTGACTGACAGAACTCAGCAATAATCAATTCATGTTTACATTTTGGATTTTCTTTTTGTTTACAGATAATAGCAGCAATACTGAACTGAACCAAGTACACCAACATAACGTATTGCTTAGGCGCTTTGTATTGTGGGTAAAGACCCTACAATAACACAAATAAAACCCAACAGTCAAAACAACCCCCTATGAGCAAGCACTTGGCGATGGTGGGAAGGAAAAACTCCCTTTTAACGAGAAGAAACCTCCAGCAGAACCAGGCTCAGGGAGGGGCAGTCATCTGCTGCGACCGGTTGGGGCTGAGGGGAGAGAGACAGGACAAAAGACATGCTGTGGAAGAGAGCCAGAGATTAATAATAATGATTAAATACAGAGTGAAGTATAAACAAGTAAATAAAGGTGAATGAGAAGAAACAGTGCATTATGGGAACCCCCCACTACCTAGGCCTATAGCAGCATAACTAAGGGGTGGTTCAGGGTCACCTGATCCAGCCCTAACTATAAGCTTGATCATAAAGGAAAGTTTTAAGCCTAATCTTGAAAATAGAGAGGGTGTCTGTCTCCTGAATCCAAGCTGGGAGCTGGTTCCACAGATGAGGGGCCTGAAAGCTGAAGGCTCTGCCTCCCATTCTACTCTGAAGTATCCTAGGAACCACAAGTAAGCCAGCAGTCTGAGAACGAAGTGCTCTATTGGGGTGATACGGTACTATGAGGTCTTTGAGATAAGATGGGGCCTGATTATCGGGGTGGCTGTAACTCAAGAGGTAGAGCAGGTCATCTACCAATTGGAAGGTTGGAGGTTTGATTCCTGGCTGTGCCAGGCTGCATGCCAAAATATCCTTGAGCAAGATACCAAAACCTAAGTTGCTCTCCAACACAAGCATTGGAGTATGAATCTGTGTGAATGTTAGACAGTTAAAAAGCACTTAGCTTTGCTTCATAAGGAAGTGCTTGTATGGATGGGTAAATGTAAACCTGTTGTATAAGCACTTTGAGTGCTCAGACAGAGTAGAAAAGTGCTATATAAGAACTAGTCCATTTACCATTATTCAAGACCTTGTATGTTAGGAGAAGGATTTTAAATTCTACTCTAGATTTAACAGGGAGCCAATGAAGAGAAGCCAATATGGGAGAAATATGCTCTCTCTTTCTAGTCCCTGTCAGTACTCTAGCTGCAGCATTTTGGATCAGCTGAAGGCTTTTCAGGGAGCTTTTAGGACAGCCTGATAATAATGAATTACAGTAGTCCAGCCTAGAAGTAATAAATGCATGGATTAACTTTTCAGCATCAGTCTGAGAAAGGATGTTTCTAATTTTATAAATATTGCGCAAATGTAAAAAAGCGGTCCTACATATCTGTTTAATATGTGCATTGAAGGACATATCCTGGTCAAAAATGACTCCAAGACTTCTCACAGTGTTACTGGAGGCCAAAGTAATGCCATCCAGAGTAAGTATCTGGTTTGACACCATGTTTCTAAGATTTGTGGGGCCGAGTACAAGAACTTCAGTTTTATCTGAATTTAGAAGCAGGAAATTAGAGGTCATCCAGGCCTTTATGTCTTTAAGACATTCCTGCAGTTTAACTAATTGATGTGTGTCATCTGGCTTCACCAACAGATAAAGCTGAGTATCATCTGCATAACAATGAAAATTTATGTTATGCTTTCTAATAATACTGCTTAAGGGAAGCATGTATAATGTAAATAAAATTGGTCCTAGCACAGAACCCTGTGGAACTCCATAATTAACCTTAGTGTGTGTGAAGAAGACTCCCCATTTACATGAACAAATTGGAGTCTATTGGATAAATATGATTCAAACCACTGCAGTGCAGTACCTTTAATACCTATGGCATGCTCTAATCTCTGTAATAAAATGTTATGATCAACAGTATCAAAAGCTGCACTGAGATCCAACAGGACAAGCATACTGATCAATGTTCTGGGTCCAAAGCTTTATACATATCATTTTTATTTAAAGAGTGATCCCTGCAGTGATGTACTTAAATGTTTGCAGTGCCAGTAAATATTTCATGTTATCTTTCAAAGATAATTTCTGATTGAATTCAAGTCCAACTGACAAACATTAGAATCCATAATGTATACATTTTGGGTAAGTACTGCAAATCAGTTCTTTCTTCTTTAACAGTTAGTCTGTGAAGCAGAGTTATGAAGCATAATTTTGATCTAAATGTATACTTGTGCATACTTATGAAAAATAATAGCAGTACAGGGTCAGTTTGTATTGATTTGTTTTAATTCAGAAGTCACAATACAGAGTTAACAACAGGGTGATACTCCATCAGTGCTGCACTCACAGTACTTTGGAGATTTCGTGATGTGTGGAAGAGTCACAAGGTTTTTATTGTCATTCCAAAACATGAGGTAGCACAAGAGGGAGCAGCAGTAAGTATTGATAACCCAGTGAGGCAGCACTGTAGTAAGTTAAATAACTGAGTAATTCAATTTATAAAATAAAAGTTTGATTTATATAAAAAAAAATGCTACAAGGATATAAATAAGAATGGAATTTGAGTTGCTATAAATGTTAAAAGTCCAGGATAACTTTAATGAATATAATTACAAATACATTCAGTGTTATTCCATGCTGAGTCCATTATGTGTAATCTGGCATTGCACAGAAAAAGCCCTGTTGTGTGGCTATTTCCACATGAAAAAGTCGCAGCAGGTGTAGCAGGTGGGGTCTGACAGAAGCTCTTTCTCAGGCTAGATGTTCTGGCCCTGATGCGGCACAGCCTGAGAGGAGGGGAAAAACAGTCCCATGGCCACATGAGCAGGGTGGGTGGAGTTGTTTTTAATACTGGTAGCCTTGTTCCCGCATCGGCTAATTCAGGTGTCTTCAACAGGTTGGACATGATTGTCCTAACCGCCCCCTGCAGAGGCTTCCTGTGTTCAGCTGAGGATTTCCTGTACCGCACAGTGACACATGATGCAAGGACACTTTGCACCTGTAAAAGGATGTGGACTGGTTTTCCTACTCGAGTACTCAAAGCGCTTTGGACTCTGTCTTATCATGGTCAGGAGAAGAGGTGGGGCATAGTGATTGAGGGAGTAGTGCCAGCTGAGGCGACTGATACATGTGGTGTGCATTTTAAAATTTAACATGCATGTTTCCAGTATGTTATGAACCGCAGCTCAGGAGTGTACAAAATGCAAAGTTCATTTTTCCATTTCTTTTCAGACTGCTGCAGACTGAACTTTTTTTTAGGCCTCCTGGAGGGATCAGCAAGGAGCCTGTTGTATTCGCTCACGCAAAAAGCAAAAAAAGGATGGACATTGACAATGGACCCCTAAACAAGCTAGGTCAGGTTGAACGCTTCTCGAAAATGTATATATGGGGTGAATGGAAAAGCCCATTATTGAAATCGTTAACGTCATCAGTTAGCTTGCGGGACAAAATAATGAGCACAAAGCACTCGTCATTGACCGCTGACCTCACGGCAATGTTGGTCGAGTCGAACACTTGTATATATGAAGGTCACTGGAAAACGGCATAAGTGGAATCGTTAGCGTTCTTCATTATTATTTTTATTACTCTTTATTCTTAGTATTCTGAGTAAACGATTGCAATTTTGACCCCCTGAAAATATACAAAACTCACCAAAATTTCCACAGATGCCAGGTCTGGTGAAGAATTTAGTTTTTGTTGGTTGCCATTAAAAAACTCAAAAAGGTGGCAAAACAGTGCCCCCTATAAAATTCAAATTTTGCCTTCCTATGTGAGGGGTAAAAAGATAAGTTGGTCGTAGAACCACAAAATTCAGGTCAGACAGATGTCACATGAAGACCAACTAAAAATTACATTACGGAGTTGCAGTTTGACAAACAGGAAGTCGGCCATCTTGGATTGAAATTTGTCTATTGCCGAGTCTGCGTTTTTGGACACATCATATTTGAACCATCTCATTGGCCATTTAACCCAATAACCCCAAAATCTCTCAAGGTCATCTAGACAAGCACAGCATCAAAAGTTTATAGAAAACAGTGTAGCCATAGCAACACCATGAATTAGGCCTTTGTTTTTGTCTCGCAGCAAAAATTTTTGAGCAACCGTTTGCGTAATCTTTGTCCGATCAGCCTACAAATGTAATCACTTGCCTGATTGAAACACGTTGCCATAGTGAAGCCCAAAAGGCCCCATTTTACTCTAATGGGAAAAAGTGGCATTTCTCTAATACAAAAGTTCTGATTTAGTTTCCTAAAAAAACATGAAATTTGGTACAAAGATTCCCTATATCAAACTAATCAAAAAAGTCAATTACACCCATGTCATCTTTCGAATGCTGTTGTCATGGCAATATGAGAATTATCCCATTTTATCCCCTTGGAGACCACAACATTGTCAAAAAAAACAGTCCTTTTGTACAATAGTCTGTGCAATCTTTGTCCGATTTGCCTGAAACTTGAATCAGTCATGCACTGAATGAGCCTGAATCCACGTTTACGGAAACATGTCAATAGGTGTAATACCGCCCCCTAGTGGTGCAAACTAAAAGTGATATGGCGAGAAAATATTTTAGTTTCTTCAAAATGCATGAAATTTGGTAGAAACATTCTGATCATCATCCTGATCAAAAAAGTAAAAGACATCTGTATTGAATTCTTTGCGATGTTGCCATGACAATGCCCTACATCCCCCATTTGATTCCTAAGGATATTCTGGAAAATGCAGCACATGGAGAAACTGCAACATTCTTCATTTGGCAGGACTGTAAAAGGGCACCACTGGAATCGTTGGCCACAAAGGTCCGGCACCAGCACCGGGAGGGCGGCCGGCGAGGGCCTATTGTCACAGCTATATTTTTTTTTTAACTCTTGGATCAACATCGTGTCATACAGAAAAGATGTACTTAACTATGCTTATCTGAAGGTCCTGGTACATTAGCTTGTTGGTAATGCATTTGTTGGTCTCACCTGTGCTTTTTGGTTTTCCCCACACTTCTTTCTCTTCAGTCGCTTTTCAACCAGTTAAGAATGCACTCAGGTGATGAAGTGTTGGGTGTTTGGAGGTCTGCTTGCAAGTGTGTCTGTAGCCTCTACACTGGTTCAATTCCCACAATCTCGCTTTCTGTACAGACAAGCACCAGACAGACAGACGCTAATGAGGGCTAAATCCTGCACATCGCTATGGCTGTGGACACAGGATCACCACCCACCTAGTGTTCAGAGTAAGCAGACTGACTAAACACGCAAGCCTACTGGTGACTCAAGTTTTTTCGACACAAGTAGAGCTTCTTTTTGTCGTTTTTTTTAGGTTCCTTAAATGAAAAGCTTCGTTTTTGGAAGCGTGAGTGTGAAAAGGAACTCAAAAGTTCCATCTTTTGGTTTCAAAGTGGGAAACGGGAAATAAAAACAAACGAAATGTGAGAATCTTGAGTGTCCCCGTTTGCCATGCCCTTTTTTTCTAACACGTTTCCTAAATCAGGCGTTCCTTCCGCGTGAGGCATGTCCTGTGAATTGCAGAAAAAAGCATTCAGCCAGTCATACTTTCAAGCTCCATTTAATGTCCTAGCAAAAGGAGAATGTGACTGCCCTAAAGAGTGAGTAAAATAGAAAGTGCATTTTTTTGTTCACTGGAGTTCAACATAAAAAAAGATCAAAGCAGTTTCTTTTATGTCAGATGGAGCAGAATTCTTAATTTTGTAGAAATAGCAAAATAAATCAGTAAAATCAGTTGGGAGCATTTGGTGGTATGGTGTAGATCAAAGGCACATCACAGCTTTGTATCTCACTGGGGATTGTTGCACACGCACAGAAAACACACATACACATGCAAAAGCCTTCAAAGTACATTGCCCCGTGACTCTGACGCACAGTCTTACTGCGATCTACAGTCATGTCGATGGAAAGTGGTCATGAGAAGCGACAAATGTTTGTCCAGAGCATGGTGGTTTTTAATTTGGAGCCTGTAAAAGGGATAACATAGCATTTAAGAATGTCCATTTCAACCTTTATTCAAGTGGATATGATCCTAGAGAACTCAGACGAGCATGAGCAGAGGGGCTTTCATCTCAGATTGTGTTACCTGTGTGTGGGTTTTTTTTTGTTTTTCTTGTTTTTAAATAGGATCCTTAAAGACCAATATATCCTTGGTTACAACTGTTCTTGCTCTAACAGTCCAAAAGAAAAAGAAATGAACATTCAGTAAACATTCTTCTCTTAAGGTAGTTCCCTTATATAATCTGTAATCTTCCTCTGCCATTATGTATACATAAACAAGTTTAATAACATACCAATCAGTGGTTATTTCACAATTGGAAAAAAGCACAAAATGTTTACACTCTTTTACAGGTAAATAAAAGTTTCTGTCGACTCTTTAATAAGGGTGTAGCATAAATCAGAGTTCGTTTCGTCACCTTCGTGTCCCCTTGTTCTCTGCTATTCTATTAGAACTTTACATACAAATATGGACAAGTGGTGGCTTGTGCTCTGAAGCCATCAAGTCTTTGAGCAATCAGGAGGATGAGGAGGAAGAGAAGGGTAAGGGCTGGAGATGCTGGAGGGGTAGGGAAGGGTGGAGATGGGAGGGGCTCATAGCTGGCCCTCGCTGCAGTGGCTGTCCTGACTGCCACCGGGCTTTTCTGTGTCCTGACTGGGCAGCTCTTTGAGGATGAGGGCGCTGTTCTTCTCTGAGAACTCATCACCGTCGGGCTCCAGTCCATCAGGGCAGGGCAGCTTCAGGAGCTCCTCTCTGAGCTGAGCTGTGTGTCTCTGCAGGAGAGACCGCACACACATTCAGGTTAAATAAGGATCAAACGTGGCACTCTGAAGCTAAGTTATTAAAAGATTCCTGCTGGTGTGTCGGGTGAATTGTCATTTCAAATTGTTGTCCACCAGTCAATTTTTGTAACTTGTGGCCCACAGTGTGACTGGGCTGGAGACACAAATGTACAAATGGGTTGGGCTTTTCTGTCAAAACAGGAGCTCAGGTGTCACAACTCAGAAAAAAGCATCTCCCTCTCTGTAATTTGGGAATCTCTATCACCCCGGAGAAGGCTGCAGTGAGTGGCTAAGGCACCAGTATTAAAGGTGTTGTGGTGATGTCATGGCTGGCATGTACAACAACCAATTTGGTAACCATGAACCTAAACTCAATGGGTGTTTTATAGTTTCTATGTCGGCGAGTCGTTAGACAGTGGGTGGATTAAAATGCTCCAACTACACTGAGCACAAAAAGTACGGAAATTTGTGTTTGATTGATGACTGTTCAATACTTCTTGGCAATAAATCTTATACCACTGGAAAGCCTGTTTATTTGGATGATTGCTGGTTGACCAAGGTGCTGATCAGCATGAGGAGGAGCTCCACGCTGTTGTGGCTGTATATGGTTCCACATCATGGGCGCAACCCACATACTCAACTCTGCTGCTCAACCCACAAATGCATTTTCCTTACAAATGTGGCTCCATGTGAGGAAAAATAAACAGACTTTCCAACCGTATCAGATTTATTGCCAAGCAGCATTTTTACAACAAAGAAATGATCAACCAAACACAAACTTCCTTACTTTTTCTGCTAAGTGTGCGTGTGCGCCCTTAAGGCAGACTTCAAAGAACTACAACAGTAATGAATACTTGTCCTTTGTGTCTCCAACAGTCATGGTGGCAGAAAACACGCTGCAAGGGAAATATAGTGAGATACTACAGCAGTACAGGAAGCATTATACACCAGAGGAAGAAGCCATGGCAAGACAGAAAGTCTGTAAGCATTTGTGATGTTTTTATTTAGATCTGATAAATACACAATTAGGAAACAAATGTGGTGTCTGTCATCATTCCCATGTTCTCAGTTTCCTCTAAACCCTGGCATTTTCAGGACTAAACTGGGTCAGCAGCATTTCTAGAATTCAATTCTATTCTATTTATATAGCACCAATTAACAATATCAGTCACCTCAGGGCTTCATATTGTAAAGTAAAGACCCTACAATAACACAGAGAAAGCCCCAACAATCAGCAAGCACAATGGGGTTGGTGACAGTGGGAAGGAAAAACTCCCTTTTAACAAAAAGAAACCTCCAGCAGAACCAGGCTCAGGGAGGACCAGTCATCTGCTGCGACCAGTCTGAGGTCCTAAAATAACAGAGTAGTTTGAATACTAGGTGTACATGTAGCAATAATAATTATGCTAATTTACACTGGTGTCTGGTTTCCTAGCTCTTTGGTTATCCAGGAAGAGAGTGCGGGAAATCAACCCCCACAGAGGCAATGGTGACAGACTTGTGTGCAGCCAGCAGCATTAAGCCCAATGATGATGATGCTGATTTGCTAAAAAGTAAGAAGTGACACTGAAGTTCACAATTAAGACAAAGAAATGCTAAAAAAAAAGCAAAACAATGATCAGAAACACACAAAAACACCAACAATGGTTGTAGTGGAGACTTCTCTTACATTCAATTGTTTTTTTTTAAAACTCACTCACTACAAAGAAGCTCTCTGTATAGTCTCACTTTGGGCTAAGTGATCGGACCAGCAGCAGCACAAACATCAGCAGCTCAAATCCTATTTCTGGCACTGCCCCCTGCTGACAGTACACTGCTATAAATTATAGATGTGGGTCAGTAAAGATACACGGTTTGACTCCTGTCTTGGGACATTTCACCTTTCTTACTACACCGTGAACTCTGGAATAAAAGCAAAAATTAAAGTTAAGTAAGTAAGTTAATAAATAAATGTTGGGATACAACACAGATTGAAGAAAAGTAAGCAGAATTTGTCATTTTCAAACATGGAAGCTTGATGACAGCGTTGCCACTGCAGGACAACGGCTGGTGGGACTGAAGTTTCTTATTAAGGGGAGCATTTGTTGTGTGCAGCTAGAGAGTCTCTTAGTTTGTGGGTGTTACTTTTATGTGTGTTAGAAGCAACTGTGTGTCTCAGAGGGAAATCTGCTGGGGACAGGAATTAGGCTGGCCTGGTCCCTGTCCCCTGCAGGCAGCTCACAGTTTATTAGCAGGACGTGCAGGAGTGTGTCTACGTGCACTGCTGCTAGCTGGCTTGCTCTGTGAAGCCTTGTATCTGAAACAGAAGGCCTGGCTTCATTCAGCACAGTGTGATCTCAGTGTACATGAGCAAAAAAGAGGTCCAAAGATCTGTAAGGGCAAACATCTTTGAGAGTATTTTATCATATCAGGACTTGTTTCTCAATCTGCTTACTAAATCTGAACCCTTCTGAGTCTGGCGTCACAAAAACATAATCTTACATAGATGATCAACCTTGATCTCAGGGGAGCTTAAAGAAGTGTTCCCCCATAGGGAGGTGTATGCATGTGGTGGGTATCATCATCATCATCATCATCATCATCAAGTGAAGTGATCGAGTGAAGATCTTTAAGATTTGAACTGATTTTGAAATTTGGGTGTCCACTGGCAGTCACACTGAAACTAAAGTAAGCTCAGTACTGTCCTCAGGTTCTCCTGGAGCAAATGAAGAATCATCATGTTCTGATAGGTCACTCACCTTTCTTCACTTGCCAAAGTTTGCAGTTAGACGTGAAACACAAACTGATTAGAGATCCTAACTTTAGAGGAGAAAAGTCCCAGAGACGTCATTACCTTTAGAGCAGCAGCATGATGGGACATGGTGCGGCCGACCCTCTTGTCACTGCTGTACTGCTGGATGTCAGCGATCCACTCCTCACACTGAGACATGATCTCTGTTCTCTTCAGGTAGAAGTGTTTATGGATAACCTGCAAACAGACAACACAACAGAATTCGGCCACAGGAGAATAAACTGTATTATGATGCATTAAAAACATTTGCACAATTACGACATTAAAAAACGCATTCTGACTGACGGGACTCCGAGCTGTTGAGCCCCACTCTATGCATTATATAATTTCATAATTTGGCAAACTTTCAAAAATACAGCCATTGGTCTTCACAGCTCCCAAAAACCTGATTGCGATGGAAAGAAGGGGCGGTGTAACAGAAATAAAAAATGATTCAAATTTATTTTAAATATAGTTTTTAAATTATTAGAAATTAATTGATTTTATTTACACTTTATGTAATATCTTGGAAGCGTGATAAACAGCTGGGAAGTATGGCTTTCATAAATCGACCTGTGATTGCAACAGATGACTAAAAGTGATGGATAAATGACTGAACTAGCAGTAAGTAAATAAACTGATCAAAATAAATCTCTAAAAGTAACATGTAACTGTAACAATGTCATTAATGTTGGGCCAAAATGGTTGAAATATCCAGCTTTCTGTTAATATGAATACAAATCTAACATTATATGAACAGTTAAAAGAATTTGTGGTTTAAAATGATAAAAAAAAAAATACACACATGGACACTTAAAAAAAACCCCAACAACAATCAACTAGATCAGCTTCTCTCTGCATCCCTCCACAAATGAGGCACTCTTTATTCTTAGGAGTGCTAAAGTCAAACTGATGATATTTGTGCTCTTCTCGATGTCAATCATCTACACCCAAGTCCCTGCATCCCTGCTACCACGGTCAGCTTCCTAGCAACAGTCACCAGGGCCGTGCTATCAGTATGCAGCGAGCGCGGTGGCGGATGTGTCTGTAGCTGCTGCTTTGCTGCCAGAGGGAGGGGGATGAGTTATCATGGTAGCTGCTGATTCGCCATTTACCAGAGACAAAAAGCAGAAGAGGCAGCAGGGAGGGTTTAGGGACTGCTTTAATCCATCTTTTCCTTCTACAACTCCCTCTGCTCTCTGTCTTGATTCCATCTCCTCCGCTCAATTGTTCATCCCACCCTCCTGCCAACTCCCCTGGGTGCTTCAGTTAAATCCAGTGAGGTCCCCCTGTTGAGTGGTAATGTTTCAAGGTAACAAATGTGTGCTAAGCATGGGGAGAGTGGCTGCTGCTCAAGCTTTCTTGTAGCTGAGAAAGGGCACACAGCTGTGGCTCAGGAGGTAGGATGGGTCATCTATCAGTCGGAGAGTTGGTGGTTCTGCATGTCTGACTTGTCCTGGATGCATCCAGTGTGTGAACATTGGATAAGGTGCTCAGGTATAGAAAGCGCTGAATGTGTGCAATTGGGTGAAGGAGGCTTGTAGTAAAAAGTGGAGTAGAAAAGCTCTAAGTAAGTACCAGTCCATACAGCATGCCTGGCTTGAACAGGAAAAAGGATGCTATCATTTTATTGCTGCCACAAAAGACCTTATGTAGACAAAATATTTACAAAAGTACCAAAACTCAAGCATCACACATTGGAGAAGGTCCCAGGTATATCATGATTTCCTGTCTTTCAGCATCAATATCAAGAACCAACACAGAGTCTTACTGGACGTCATAGCCTGAATACAGGCTGAAATGTATAGATATGCACATATTCTTAAGTTCTTGTTTTTTTTATTTTTTGTTTTTTATTTTTTAAGGCTACAGTTAAATTAATGCTGGTATTGAGCTGCCAGCAGCAACTTCACATGCGGGTATCTTAAAGACAAGACTGAGCATTGGTTATACTTTTAAACAGACGTCTTTAAAACTGATAGTCGCAGTGATACACAGTACTTATCTGAATAATCCAATTCCCCTTTAAACATAGTCTTATGTGTGACACTGCAGACGTCTGTGCTGTGCATAGGAAGGATTTCATGCATGCTTTAGTGTTCCATTCACACTCATAAATGTTAGTTTGTTGGGCGGCAACATCTTCTGTGCAGCAGTGGATGTTTGACACAGTCCAACTATCTTGGCCTTTGGACATTAGCCCAATATATGCAAGTATATTCCAATTAAAACTAATTATGCAGCATACACCTGTCTGTACAACTATGAATCAAATGGTCTGGCCCATGTCATTGACCCTCATGTTTTGGTACTAAAAGGATAGAGAGTTAGCTTGTTTTGCCTGTCTGTGGAGCTTGCTAAGGAGGTCACCTCTCAAACTGTAGAGGCCATTTCACCAATTTGAATATGATGACGAACCCTACAGGTGGCACTTCTTCAATTTGACTGCTAAGGAAAGAAGGGGACTGTTTAGGCTCTTAAATGCTGTGTGTCAAGCCACCGACTCCTGTCCTTAGACTACTTACTGAGCTGTAAATGAAACATAACTGACAGTTCAGGTAAGTGGCTTGGATGAGGATCATTGTGTGGCTAACAAAGAAAACAGAAAAGATAGCAGCATTAAAGTTCTCCATCGCTGCAACGGATTTCCTTCATTTGGAAAAAATGACCCATCTCTGAAGCGTTTTTCCACATCTCCGCTGCTCTCTACACCCGTGTGTGTGTTGTGTTGTGCTGGGCTGAGAATTTCAACTGTAGCTACCGGAACAGAGCGCTATCACCACAGTTTGCTAGCAGGCCCCACTGTTAGCACTACCGATCGTACGGTGATTCTGTATTACGGAGTTTTCGCTATATCGTGGGATTTTGTGGTATGTAGGTATTTATATAACTCCCCATAACTATGTTCATCACTCAGACGAAGAGATCAGTTATGCCTACGCCTTTAGCGGAAATAGAAATTATGGCCGAGGGCAAAAATGTTGCACCACCTGATGAAGCGCCTGATGAAGTGGTGCCTTCAGAAGAGTTGTAATGCCCTTCTTGGCTGTGAAGTACTGTACATGCATCTCATCTGTCATCACATTCATCTCCATCAGTACTGCACAGCTACATAATTCATCTTCATCATTCAAGTTGTAGAAAGAGATTGTGAAAGTTTTATAGGAGTGTGGGAAGGGTTTATGAAGTCTTAAAATATATATAAATAATAAAATGAATACATCACGGGGGTCTCTGGAACGTAATCCCCTGTTAGGTGAGGGATCCCTGTGGTTCCTGCGGCAACAAATTACTGTTTAATGTTTACCTTTTAATAATCTTATAAAGTAACCTGTTACATTAAAAAGTACCATTACCCATCACTAGGCTTCAGTAATGCTAATAGGGACAACAAAGTGACTAAAGTCCAAAGTACAAGCTATTGTGATTCAGGCCCATGAGGCGCAATATAATGGCCTTGTTAGGGAAGCAACAAGAAAATAAAACAGCCTCACACCACAGGTTGTGATGATTCAGTCACAGACAGAATTGATTCTGATATTAGTAGCAGAAATCGGGCTTATTTGATTAGACAAGAGTGCATTATACACCAACTGCTGGCTGTGAAGTTGTACTTGCAGAAATTTAAAGCAGACTACACACTGCATAGGCAATTTTCTCAACTGACCAAATCAACTATTTTTAATAAAATCAGATCTAGGAAGAATCTTTTGTAGAGACCCTGCCTCGAGAATGCCATGCTGAGCTCATATGGTAATCATAGCTTTAGAAGACATTTTCTGTGATGAGAAAGGAAAACGAAGCCAAGATGGTAAATGGTTCTTATATAGTGCTTTTCTACTCTGCTCATGTGCCCACAGAGCTTTATACAGTATGCCTCATTCACCCATTCATACATGCACTTTTTTCTAAGTGCTTTCTATCTAACATTCATTCACCTTCACACTCCAATAAATGTATCTGAGAGAAACTTGGGGTTCAGTACTTTACCCAAGGATACTTAAGCATGCAGACTGATCAAACCACCAACCTTCCGATTAGTAGGTGACCTGCCTGCCTCCTGAATGATATGATGGATAAATAATGTAATGAAGACTTGCAGATTTCATTGAGAGGATGCTTCTTCACATTCCCACTCATAAAAGTGCCACATTTCTGTATCAGGAATCAAGTTGCTAAAGACTGTCCTTCATGAGAAGTGACAGGATGTGCTTAGGCTAGATAAAGACACATCAGCTGAGCTGCAGTGGGGACCACTGCGTCAGCATACACTGCTGCATCTTCAGCACCAAAGACAGCAGCTTAGCATGGTCTCTAGTCATGACTGACACTACAGGAGTACAGCTGCATCCATGGTAGCATAAAGCAAAATACTTACACTCGGATTTCTCTGAAAATGTTCAACAGGTCTGATGTTGTTTTTAATAACTGTACCAGAAAGTGAGAAAAATAATCAAACAGCCATCAGAGGTGAGCAGTTAAGATAACAAACAAACTGGGCATTATTTTACTCCAGGAAAGGCCCAGAGACCTCCTCTGGGGTGGACTTACAGAAACAGGACCGATAAGATCCCAGAAAGTCGATTCTGTTCATCTGGACGTAGTGTGAGAAATGTTTCATCATTCATCCAAGTGACTTTTTCAATCTCAGTTGACTGCAGGTTTCCCCAAACTTATAAACAGTACAGTTGCATAATGATTTAAAGTGGCACCATTGACTAACAATGAGCCACAAGTTTCATGATTGTTATGACTAATCAATGGCCATGAGTACCATTCACAGAGAGTTTGGGAATGGTTGCAATCACAGCGTTGTAAGATCATTTTTTCTATTAACCACATACAGTATATTACTCCATTTGTGCTGGGGAACCATCCTTGGGATGGACCAATTTTTGGCGTTGGGTGTTTTAGGGTTTAAAAGCCACAGAGAGACAGTGTTTGTTTTTGTTTTTTTAAAAAGTGCATCTCAGCTGTTGTGATACTCCTGATAAGGGACCACTAATAGTTTTTGCTTAGGCAGTGGTTGCCCTTCTCTCCTCAATTGCCTGGAGCATTCTTTAGGCATCTTCACAGCTTTGACAAATGCCCATCTGGGATAACCACATTTACTCAGGCCTTTATGATATGATGTTCTTATATTTCCTTGGCCACTGTGTCTATGGGGACGGTGTTCACTCTATGTTATAGTGTCCTGATGACACCCAGTTTGCACTTCAGTGGATGATGGGAGTCAAACCTTAAATATGGATCTGTATGCACTGGTTTTGTTTTTTTTGTTTGGTTTACAGTACACACTGACTTTCAAAAGTCCCCCAAAACTGATGGTAATTTCCCCCACGTGAACCTGATTTGTCCACCAAGTTAACGTGAACAATAAATTGTGGTATGTCCTGATTTTCGCTAGGTTTATTCTACATACCTGAACCAATGGTGGTGCTCCAAGAGAGAATATCAAAGCCCTCTTTCCCACTTCCTCCACACAAGTTAGTCACAATGGGCAAAACATGGGAACATATGGCACACCCATGTTTCTGCCTGTAGTACTGACCCTTGTATATGAAATATGTAGATTGAAGACAGAGTTCCAAGAACAGAAATGCTTGGTCAGGGCGGTCCTATTGCTGAGGGTGGAATTATCATTCTGTAACCTCTTACGAACTAGTTACACTGCTTCGGTAACTGGAACACTCTGTGTCAATGTCTGGCTCAGTTGAGGACATGAAGGCGCTAAAAGGCTAGTGGTGAGAAAAGCACAGTACACCAAGGTTCATTGAATTTCTGTGTGCCTATGTTAGATTGCTCAGTCGGGTGGCATTGCCAAGTCTTACCATGTCTCCTGAGCATCTTTCGGTCCAGTGCTCCATTTCACCTACTACATATCACAGACCCAGTTTTTCTTCTTTAATCTGAGCATTTCTTTCTGTGTAAAGGCCAGAGAAGCTTCTATTATTTCACCTTAAAATACCACTAGAACGTAAGCAGCACTGGCTGTGGATACATGAAGGAGAATGTCCCTCCTACATTTTTTTTAAATTTTTTTTATGAGCATGCTTGATAAATAAAACCCAATTAACAAAATGGGTTAAAAATTATGCCGGTGATTTTTGGCTTGGTCTGAAACCTATTTGCTGTGCAACTGAACTGAATAATTTTTTTTAAGTTAAGATTTCAATATGACAGAAGGCATTACTTTTTAATTACAAAAGCTGCTATCCAACAGTGAGACTATTATCAATATGCAAATCAACTTCAGACCAACTCGACTGCTGACTTCATCAGGTATGATGACAAATGATGCCACAGCAGCAGTGGGTAATTCACATTAATTTAGTGAGTTGGCCAAACCAATTATTGGCAGCCGTCATGCTTACTGCATATTGATTAGTGGTGTAACATTCATGTGGAGTGTCTATCACATTATGCCATTCCATTCCCAATAGCCTTAAGTGGTAGTATGGTAATAAAGCTCTCCAACACCCAGCTTGTACCGATGCAGGCTCAAAAAATACACTCTAAAGGTGGAACACCTGTTGTGTCTTTCGGATAAGACAAAACATGGCTGGAAGGCTTCTGTTTATACATGTTTTTGAGAAATGCAAAATAACCTATTGTTTATATTGTTATAAATGCTAATGATAAAGAACAAGAAAACATAACAATAATAGCAAGTGAGAGCATTTTGAAAATGCCTGAATGAAAATGGCATGGAATACGGGATGGATATGATCTTAACAGATCCATCTGACAGCAACATAATTCACCAGAGATGCTGATTTGAAGTTTCTTTCTGCCAGGGTGTCCCAAAGCTTGCCACTTCTATATTACTTTCTTTGGCACCTGCAAAGCGTGACTTCACAGAACAGAGAATGTAAGGGATGGATTGGAATTGGTCTGCTGTGTGCAATTTATTTTTTTGTACGATGCATTAACAGCCAACTTGAGAGACTTCTCAACTCACACTGTACAGGTTAATGGACCCGCCATGAATAAATGTGAACAGCAAGCCTCTGCTTAGTCTGTCCAGTGACAGTTCCAATAAACTTTACTGAAACAAAATGGTCTAGTCCTCAACGTTTAACACAGGAGAGAAATGTAGCCTTATTTTCACGTAGTTCTAAAGCTGAAGCCTCACTGCTGACTTTAATCATTCTTACTAGAAGGGCATTCAGAGAGCACATGCTTCTAGGCGCGCCAAGAGCAAAGCCAATTCTGCCACAAAGTGATCCACACCAAAATGTAATGGGTTCTCTCTTTGTCGGTGCTCTACCTCACTAATAGATTTAATGAAATTTGGTGAGATATTTTTTGACTAACAAACTGCAGTGAAGACACAACTTGGCTTTCGCCTTGATAAAGAGACTCTGGATATGTTGCACTTCTCTAAATGAACATTTTTTTATTTCACAGATTGAATGTTTATTTTTTAAAATTAATTTCACACTTGAGAACATAGATTTCTTACTGACAGTTTTCATTTTTTGGAAAGAAGAAAATAAAGCAACCTTCATTCATGCATTTATTTTAGTTTTTCTGCCATGCTGGGAAAGTAACAATTCCTGACTCCATCTTTATGCCCATACATTCATGACTAATGTATCCATCATATTATTTCCTCAAACAAGAACATTTTATGGTTTTATGCTGATAAAAGGTCAAATGATGGCCGCATACCATCCCCTATGTAGATGTTTTCATTTCATCCATTTCCCTCTGTATGCTTATCCACCTGATGGGATCCTTTTCTCCTTTTGCCCATCCTTCCCCTTTCTCATTTTCATCTCCACAATGCTCCTCTTCCTCCGTACCGCTTTCCTGACATTTCTGAATGAGCCTGCTCTGGATGAGCAGGTTGAAAGATTGTTATCTTCCCCGCCACTATCTGTTTCACCACAGGCCATTTAAAGGATCGCAAGGAAATCAAAACACCGAGGGAGAGTGGGGAGGAGAGGCAGGCCCACCTCCAGACACTGCCATCCACCAACAAATTAATATGAAGGGAATTTATTATAAATTATTTTAAACGGCCCTCAGAGAAGAGAAGTGGCTTTTCTTCTGTTTTGAAATATTGTGGCAAGAAAGGCAGAGGCATGTAGTCAGTGTATTATGAGGACAGTCACTGCAACTTTGCACTGACTGCAGACGTCAAAAAGAAAAACAAGATCTTGTATAAAAATCATAAACCTCGCCAGAAAAATTCACAGCCCGGTGATATCGAAGGATCAGACTATTGGACGACCGCTTGATAGCGCTAACAGCCGTGCCCGCTTGCTAAGTGTGGTAAAAGCAAACTATCCCGATAGTGAACCGCCCAGCGCGACAGTACCTCAGCCCTGTACAGCGCCAGGCAATCAACCGCTGGCTAGAAACCTGAAATACATTAAATATAAGCACAAGACCAGAAGCAGCAGCTTGTAGTGAACACCAGGGTCAGTACTCCAGCTGAGTCCAAGGATAGCCCGGATCCAGGAAAAGGAAAAAAAAAAATCTTTAGATCTGGTGTCAGCCAGAAGTTTTTACATTATTGAACATTAGATGTTATCATTAAGCATGCTGTTCTATTCTAAATGCATACTAAGAATTCTGAAGGATTCATTTTTGCCTACATTGAAAAAGGAGTACGTAAACAATCCTGCACAGAGGTGACTTGATATAAAACCAAGAGACAATATGAGCCACATTGGATTTCAGAGACTATAATCTAAGGAGATACAAAAACAAAACACAAAACATGCAATTTTAGGTTAACCTAGGACTAAATGATGAGGTTAGCTGACAGGTACACAACAGATAGTTTGAAACGTCTTCTGTTTTTTTTTTTTTTCAGTCATGCATCCAACACAAAATCTGTCTAAAAGTATGTGCGTTTATCAAGCTCTGACTCTGTGACAATGGGACAAACAGCTTACTTTTCTTCAGTGTTATTTTTTATATCACATTATATAGATGATGCAGGAAATCATAAAGCTACCACTTTAAAAGAGGACACACTCACTGGATGTGTGTGATTGCACCTGTTCAAAGTATATTGTGGTTGCAGCTTTCTCAGGAATCACTCATCCAACTGAGTGACTGAAGGGATTTATCACTGAAGACAAAATGTAAATTAAAGAAAAAATACAGCGCGTGTCTTCAGCTCTCTTTGTGATGACTGGTTTGAGCTTCAGTGATGAAATTTTGTTGAGGTTCTAATGTTTTGGTCGGTTCTCTTTTGTTCTCCCCACACCGCTTCAAACGCCCGTCTGACAGACTAAAAGTGGTTCCTACCTCTTTGAAGCATGGCGAGGGGTTGCGCATTTGCTCCAGCATAGCCCACTTGACAGTGGCCTGCCGGATGTTGCCGTCGTATTCCCGAGAGCTCTGGGTGCCACTGGGAGTCCCTCTGGATCGTTCATACCCCGGCTCATTGAAGTAAGGCTCAGCCACCAGGATAAGGGACTGCACTGACACTAGCACCTGCAGCAGGTTTACAAACGAAAGGAGAGGCGGGAAGAAATTAAAATATGTCATGAGAATATTCAGAATTTCCACTGTAGTCCCAAAAAACCCCCAAAAACTTCCAGATAAGCTAGGAGAGGAAATAAAAGTAAAAACAACAATAAAGTTACTACAATTAACATTTCAAATAAAGTATAATTCTGATCCTCTGATAAATCAGCCTGAAATCCGCTCAGTGTCCTCAACATATGAAATTAACTTGGAGGTGGACACTTAGGAAAGAGTCTGACAAAAGCAACAATGTTTTGGCCCCATAAAGACACAGCCTTCAATATATCTTTATTAACAGCTCCATTAATGCCTCAGCCTGTCTCAAGGAGACTAAGGATGTCTTCCTGTCTGCTCCAAGCCACTACATAACCAACAATGATGATGTTAGGATTGGAGAACTGCCTGCTGGCCCCAGCCAAAGTGGAGCTGGATGAATCTGAAAATGCTCCATCAAGTTGATACCAGTGACCTTCAACTGATGCAGTCTGCTCCTCTTAAACTGGGCTGCCAGCTTTCAGAGCCAATATCCACCCCAGATGATGACCACTTGATTCTAGCACGCTCCCTTCTCCAATTCACCACTCCCCATATTTTCCATCATTGATCCACAGCACGCTAACTGGAATGATAATCAATGGAGACAACTATACGTCTATGAGGGGAAAAAAATCTCCTTCCAAGGGCATTGGCTCCCTTGTTATTTGATCAATATATATGAAAAATGAAAGATTAATGCAAGTGTGAGCATGGCAAACAACCAAACAATGGTGCGGGGGATTGTCAACATGCCATGTTCAGGGACTTGTGTATTTATCCATAGCCTGTGTACCACACTGTAAAAATTAACTAGGATTTGAATGTAAAACAAAATATTAGTGAATCCACTGGGATAATTAGCTGGTAAGATATCTTGCAATAATCTATATCTACATACATCCATACATACATACACACACACATACATATACACTGCTCAAAAAAATAAAGGGAACACTCAAATAACACATCCCAGATCTGAATGAATGAAATATTCTCATTGAATACTTTGTTATGTACAAAGTTGAATGTGCTGACAAAAAAATCACACAAAAATCATCAACGGAAATCAAATTTATTAACCAATGGAGGCCTGGATCTGGAGTCACACACAAAATCAAAGGTTAAAAACACACTACAGGCTGATCCAACTTTGATGTAATGTCCTTAAAACAAGTCAAAATGAGGCTCAGTATTGTGTGTGGCCTCCACGTGCCTGTATGACCTCCCTACAACACCTGGGCATGCTCCTGATGAGGTGGCGGATGGTCTCCTGAGGGATCTCCTCCCAGACCTGGACTAAAGCATCCACCAACTCCTGGACAGTCTGTGGTGCAACGTGACGTTGGTGGATGGAGCGAGACATGATGTCCCAGATGTGCTCAATGGGATTCAGGTCTGGGGAATGGGCGGGCCAGTCCATAGCTTCAATGCCTTCATCTTGCAGGAACTGCTGACACACTCCAGCCACATGAGGTCTAGCATTGTCCTGCATTAGGAGGAACCCAGGGCCAACCGCACCAGCATATGGTCTCACAAGGGGTCTGAGGATCTCATCTCGGTACCTAATGGCAGTCATGCTACCTCTGGCGAGCACATGGAGGGCTGTGTGACCCTCCAAAGAAATGCCACCCCACACCATTACTGACCCACTGCCAAACCGGTCATGCTGAAGGATGTTGCAGGCAGCAGATCGCTCTCCACGGCGTCTCCAGACTCTGTCACGTCTGTCACATGTGCTCAGTGTGAACCTGCTTTCTTCTGTGAAGAGCACAGGGCGCCAGTGGCGAATTTGCCAATCCTGGTGTTCTCTGGCAAATGCCAAGCATCCTGCACGGTGTTTGGCTGTGAGCACAACCCTAATCTGTGGACATCGGGCCCTCATACCATCCTCATGGAGTCGGTTTCTAACCGTTTGTGCAGACACATACACATTTGTAGCCTACTGGAGGTCATTTTGCAGGGCTCTGGCAGTGCTCCTCCTGTTCCTCCTTGCACAAAGGTGGAGGTAGCGGTCCTGCTGCTGGGTTGTTGCCCTCCTACGGCCTCCTCCACGTCTCCTGGTAGCGCCTCCAGCCTCTGGACACTACGCTGACAGACACAGCAAACCTTCTTGCCACAGCTCGCATTGATGTGCCATCCTGGATGAGCTGCACTACCTGAGCCACTTGTGTGGGTTGTAGAGTCCGTCTCATGCTACCACGAGTGTCAAAGCGCCACCAACATTCAAATGTGACCAAAACATCAGCCAGAAAGCATAGGTACTGAGAAGTGGTCTGTGGTCCCCACCTGCAGAACCACTCCTTTATTGAGTGTGTCTTGCTAATTGCCAATAATTTCCACCTGTTGTCTATTCCATTTGCACAACAGCATGTGAAACTGATTGTCAATCAGTGTTGATTCCTAAGTGGACAGTTTGATTTCACTGAAGTTTGATTTACTTGGAGTTATATTGTGTTGTTTAAGTGTTCCCTTTATTTTTTGGAGCAGTGTATATACATACACACACACACACATAGCACACACACAACTTTGGAAAAGTCAATAAAATTAAATAGAATTAAACTATAGATTAGCTCATCAGCCCTCCTTTTAATATTTCTCTTAATTAATTTGAATGAAAAGCTCTTAAATCCAGAGCTAGTGTAGAAGACACTAAGAGCACTAAAAGCATTTTACCATGAGCAGTTCTCTCATTCAGCTCCACCCACCCCCATGCCAAGCAAAAACCAATGGCAGTGGACAACCCACCCAACCTACTCACCTGTGCTACACCTGCAACTTAGAGACATCACAAGATTCGAGCCAAAGTATGATTATTTTTACACGCAAAGTATGATTTTAACATACAGGGCTCATGAAAATTTAAGTTAAAAAATAACCATTAATACTACTTTTGTACATTTCAAAAATTATTCACTTGAAATGGACTGAGCCGCTCATTTCTGTGCCGCTCATTTCTGTGCTCATTGTGTGCATTGAATTGGGCACCCTCTTCCAAGTGACAAATATAATGGTTATACAAAACTGATTTAATAATGTGCAGTTGTATTTATTTATTTTTTTAAGTAAGTGTTGCAGCGTTTGCCCACAGTACAAAAACACACATATTTGGCTGCAAAGGTAGACGAGTGTTTATGAACTATGAACTTCAGCATTGAGCGCGCTCAGCCTGCTCTTAGTTTTAAACAGCTGAGCTTGTGGGGCACTGCTGCACTTGTTAAGGTCACTCCTCTTGAAGAGAGCAGTAAAGAGGGGCTGGATGTCAACAGTGGAAATAATGGTAGGAAAGAAAACTTTGAAGAACATTTTTGTAACTTAATTTCCATAAATCTAATTTGTTACTGCTTTGTGAATGTCTCGATGTTGAAGGAGTGTCAGCACTGAAAATTATTCTGTGCCTCAGATGCTCATACAGAGTTTTAAATGATGGAAACAGCAGCAAATTCTTCTTTTAAAAACACTAGTAAAAACCATATTAAGCAGGAATAGAGACATGCAGAAATCACCTTTTCTTGCCAATTTGTTATCAAATTGAATTATACTGAATTATAATCACTGCTGGAAAGTAAATTTGCTTCCATTCTTAGATGCATCTGTAAGTTAATATCCAAATGAAAAAGAAAATAAATCTAAAGTTTGCTCATTTAAATAAGAAAAAAAGGAAGATTAAATTAAGATAAGAAACATTTCAGAGTAAAAAGTGATAAGAGTCTAAAAAAATCAAGTCTAAAGACATCTGGGCCAAACATGCCAACTGACTGACTTCCAGATGAGTGATGTATAAGCAGGCATAACCCAGAGGCTCAAATGATAGCAGTTTGTGTTTGGCTTGATTAACACCCACACACACTGTCACAAAGCAAAATAACAACACAACTTCAAAAAGAATCCTTCGTGTCAACTGCTGAAACCCGAAGGCCATTAATACAGGGCTCCCAGGGGTGTAATGAGAGGGTAGTAAAGTATAGCCTGAGACACACAGACTCACACTGCTGATCCTTTGATACAGGTGACTCTGTTTTGATAGATCATCATCTCACCTGTAAAAAGCTTGAGGTCTGTGGGTTCCATTTCTCCTCTGGTCTCCCATGCCATGTGTTGAGAATACTTAAACAAACCTGATCATAAAAGACATACACAAAGAAGAAAAGCGTTTATGAAATATGATTTATGCAAAACAAAAAAAATAAATAAATACATACTTAGGCTTTGCAAAACCTTCAAACCCAAATGGAAACATACTGAATGTAATTAATTAAAAGCATTTTAAAGTAAATTTAAGCCACTATAAGAACTAAACTGAACCCCTTCCACGTATACAGCATCAGTGAATTTTATATTTTTAATAACTTATATTATATTTTATACTATATAAAATACTGTAGTATATAATATATATACGTGGATGACTTTAACCATGATTTGCACATGGTTTAAGTCACAATAGTTGGCAACCTTATTTTATTTTTGAAAGCTCTGTCAAATTAAAGCTTCATTTACAGATGCAATGAGAATCTGTTGTATGGATGAGCAGAGATGAGCCTCCAGACCTCAGCAACAAGCCTTTTAAAATTCACCCAACTTATTTTTTTCTCCACCCATCCATCCATCCATCCATCCATCCTCAGAGCACACTGAATGGTGGCTTGCTTCTCTCTGCTGTACCACTGATGTGGGAAGCCCCGGGAATTTCTTAGAGCAGCTGTCTGCGCCCATTATGGAAATGCATGGTGACTGTCAGGAGCTGTCTAATGAGGTGTAGCTGATGGGGTGAGCTTACACACTTTGACCTCAACTACTCAATGGAAGGAAGCCAGGGCAAGAGTGCAAGAGCTCTACATATACCAACATGTCTGGAGAAGGCCTTGAGGGATGCCTGCTTCTAAATGTCAAGTTTAAATAAAAACTGGAACTCTGACAGACCTGGATAGCACTTCAGATACGGGGGATAATTGATGTCACAACATATATTGAGTCCTGGACTGACCGCTAGATATACAATGTATTTAACTCATATTTTTTTTCTTTTTTATACCTGATGTGTCTGAACTGTATGCACTGTTCAGGGAGATGCTCCAAATTTAACTGCACAAAGACAAATAAATGAATTCTAATCGATTCTTATGATGCATACAAAATGAAACTGATTATCATGATCTCCATGAGAAAAGTACCAGTAGTTTTATCATCAAGACTCTTAACATTTAAGAGCCACTGGTGTAAGTGTGTCATTTTTATATATTAGTCTTCAGTTACTGGGTACACAAGAAAATCAGTTTCCTCAGTATTCTCTCATTAATATACAAATGTATGCGGCAAGGTGCTCAACAATCTAATCAGATTATACGCACCATCTATTTTTTCTACTAAGAGCACCTTTTGATAGCAAATTTTTTTCAATACCGTACGTACCATAGCTAGCATATGCACCAAGTAGGGTTGTCCAAAGGAAAAAAAAAAAAAAAAACCCAAAGAGTTGATACTAATTGATATTTAAAACTATCAGATTGCGTACTCATTTGCAACAGTCTTGATACTAACAGAGATGTCTTCATCTCCTCTAGTTAAACAACACTGCTGCATACAGACAGGCACACAGGCCCTCCGCTCACTAAGTCACTAACCCCAGTCTTTATGAGGAATTTCATGAGATCAGTAAAGCTCATGTTTCAATACTTAAGTACTAAACAGTTATCATAAAAGTTAACATGGCAAACATTAATGTTAACCCTGACTATTAGCAATTACTCCCATTAGCCTCAACAACACTATACAGTATATAGTTCTTGTTTATATAAAATGTATGTAAAATTTTGATTTAATAAGTTGAAATTTTGGGTTGGCTCTGCCAATCAGGAAGAAAGGTGACAGAAACAAGCTTCCATACATATCGCTTAGGCATGGTGAGAGAAGATAAAACTGGATATGCAATCTTGTAAAGGGTTTTTCCTTTCACCTTAAAAGTTTATACTAATATTGCTTTGTGAATATTAAGAATGTTATGTAATTGTTTATGAATGAATGCAGATTTAAAAAAGGCATTAAAAAGATAAATTGTCATATTAAGGCTAAAAATAATGCATAATTAAGTGCATGGCTCTGCTCAAGACACCATTAATACTTGGCTGCTGAGTTTTCTGGTAAATACATTTAGTCAGCATCCAATTTAATGTCAGTGAATTATCATGCTAGTCAGTTAGCGAGCCGTCAGCTACTAGCATTAGCTGATAACAGCTCTACCTCATGTGTTTGAAAAAAAATACTCTCAAACTCAAAGTTAGAAACTGCCTATTTGTCAGTGAAGTAGTAATCAGATTTTTAATACACAATGTAAAAACAAGAAAAAATGCATTTAAACTTTAGCATGTAATGAACATTAAAAATACAATGAAAACTGACTCATGGTATATTTTCAATTCACAAATTTTTTTAAAGAATATCAAAATCAAATCAATCCAGTATTAGCAGCTGCAGACTTCCATGCAGAGATGCTAGAAAGTCATGTTATCTTCAGGAGTATGTAGATACAAAAGTTATATTAGCAGAAAATAAAATTTCTTCAACTCACTTTGCCATCATTGTAGAGATTAGGGTTAAAGCGCACACTGTGTCCACCAGTGGTCTCCAGATTGACCAGAGGGGGTGAGTTGGGATAGTCTTGGGGAAAATAAACATCAAACTCAAAACAGCCATTGGCATATGGTGTGTCAGCTGGGCCTGTGATGAGAACCTGTAAACACAAAGAAAAGGAAAGCTTTAATATAAACAGCATAAGAAAGGCTAGTTATTAACCACACTCTGACAGGGGTCAAATTGAAGAAAGGTGAATGTACTGATAACACTAGATTTAGACTCAACCAAAGGGTAAATGGCAAAAATATTAATTGCTGACCCATGTAATACTCTTTCCCAACTGTAAGAATTGTTTTAAACAAGACCCATCACTGATGGGGATATCCTCCTGTGAGTCATGAAAATATTAAATAAATTTAGAAGTCAGGATATCATCACAGCCTCATTTCATAATAGAAAATCCTTCAGCAGACTAATTACGTTCTGCAAAAATTAGGGCCTTTCCCTAGTTTGGAGGCCTTGTCCTAAACTTTTATCCAAATACTTTAAGTTAGTTATGATGCAATACATATTACAGGAAAAATATGTTTTCAATGTTAACAATACTCATTAAATTAAAACAATTTTAAGAATGCTGCAAGAGACTGATATTTAGTGATTATCTTTAACATTTCTACAAATACTTTTTAATAACCACATCCTAGGACTGAGAAAATATACACTGCACTCTTGTTCAAGGGTGTATACTACATAATGCCTTTCTTTTTATGTAATCTATAACAATGAGCCCAATATAACCCATACTTACAAAGTATTTACACCATATACACATATTATGTGTATACGGGAATATGACTACATAAAGTACCCACATGACATACTCTGCTGATATAAATGCATTATGTATAAAATCACTATAATCATAAGGCAACCACGTTGTTTACATTTCAGCAATATTGCTGAGCTGTAGGTATGGCTTTAATATTGCTCAATGATGAGTCCCAATCTGTCATGAGTCATCCCTGACAAACATGTTAGACAATACTGAGCCAATCAGAAGTTGGTATCATAGGCTAATCAATAAGACTGCAACCTAGAACAGATGTTACTACAAACAGACTGACTCTTTACCTAGAAATCTGGGATTTCCCAATTTCTCACCATGTACCTACCGCCAGCTGTTCAGTAACCTCGGTCAGCTGTTTGATATGGGGAATCCCCACTTTCTCTTTTTCAGTCAATAATGGTCAAGTAGGTATAGCCCATCACACAGCACAGTATGATCACATGATTATACTAAGCCAATTAGCCATGATGATGATGATGATGATGATGATGGTAAACATAGCACTTTTCAAAACACAGAGTTAGAAAGTGCTTCACAGTTTGATTAAGGGCCATACATAAGTATACATGTAACAAACATACACAGACATAACCAAACAAACAATCAACTATATATCAAACATTCATTCCACATACACAATTCCATAGGTGCCAACAGATGTAAACAATGGAATTACAGAGAAAAAAAATTAAGTGAACGCTAACCTATAAAACTGTATTTTCATAGCAGATGCATAAAGCAAATCAGCCAATCTGATAGGCTGAGAAAGCTGTTCCAGTCTGGGCACCATAACCTCAAAAGCACAATCTCCTCCATTAGGAAGACCCTGGTTAGAAGAGGCCGGCTGCAGCGATAGGGTCTCAACCGTCCTGATATATAAGGTGGGGGCCTGTCCATGTAGTGCTTTAAATGTCTTTAAAAAAAAAAGCTGTGCCACTGGAGAATGGAACCAGGAAAAGTAAATGCTAAAAAAAACAAAAAACAAATATAGAGTCTAATGAATATTTACCAGGCATTTATTGCATGTGTTTGATGGATCATCCATCCATTATCAACTGCCTATCCAGGTCCAAGTGATAGGTGCTCGAGTCTAACCAAAGTTTAGGCCTTGCTCTCTCCAGTCACCTCTTCTTGGAGTGTGATATAATCTCTCCTGCTCAGTCCCCGTAAGTTCAGTTGCCTCAACCACTTTGAATGGCTTGGTTCGTTGCAAACGATCAGCACAGACATCTTTGGTAGAAGCTAATTTCTGCCACCTGTATCCATGAGCAAATTCTTCCTCACCATAAAAGTTCGTAGCCAAAGATGAGGGCAGGGATGTAGATTGAGCAATAAATTAACAGCTTCACCTTCATGCTCAGCTCCTTCTTTACAACAAGGACACTGGCTGATGAAACCAACAGGACCACAACAATAGCAAAAAGCAAAAGACATGATTCTGAGACCAATACACCTCCAGTCTCTGCCTACCCTCAAATGTTTTGTCTAAAAGATTATAAACAGAATCTGCACCCAAGGGCAGCCCTAGAGGTCCAACACCCACTGGGATAGCATCCAACCTAACACCTCTCACTATAGCTGTACAGGGGCCAAATAATGTGTAATAATGGGCCAGATACATCATACCCCCAAACACACTTTTAAAATAAAAGATTTAAATATTCTATTGAAACATTCAGACCTTTCAGGGACTTAGTCAAAGCAACTTTAGCTTCAATGACAACCTCAAGAATTTACACACTTGGCACACCTTTCTTTTATAAGTTTCTATCATTCTTCTTGATAGAATCATTTAACCTCACCAACAAGTGCTTGAATTTGTTACCATGCCTCAATCAAAGGTCACTTTGTGGTGTGAGCACTGCTAGATCAGATTTGGATTGAGATCTTCCAAATATCTCTAGTAAATATCAATGCAGCTGCCTGATGTTTTCCTTTCAGATAATGCAAACATCCTAACCCTTGTCCAAACCACCACATTTCTCTTAAGCAGTGTTAGGGGGTTTGTAACACTGAGACAATGCAGCAGTTACACTATAAGATTTCTGGAGGGCACTGGGTGCCACTCATGCATTAATTTTATTTTGACATGAACATTCAGACCTATCACTTTCATTGCACTTTCCACCAAAGTCGAATAAATCTGGTGTGGAAGCATTTTGAGACCAGAACTGACTATGCCACCGGGAGAGTGTTGAATAAACGCAGTTGGCTGTTTCGTTACTAATCTAAAGATGCAGGGACGAGTGACTAGGATGTACTGACCCCTCACAGAGCATGAGGTTTCCACCTCACCAGCCACCGTCCCTCTCTGATCATGCTGTTCCTTAGGCCATGCTATTGTAGGGGAGGGTAATTTTGGTAGATTCTGAGCATGTTTGCATAACAGGACTGTTAACTGAGGTCAAAGATATTTTCTATTTCCAGTTTGTGACTACAGAAAATAAAAATATCCATCCACCCCTTGCTTTTCTTCTTCATATCTCTTCAGTGAACAATGTCAGCACTGTGCTGTTGTGTTGCAGTGTTGTGATCATGTGTTCTCCTTTCAGTGGCTTTGTTGTTTGTATGCTGCTCCTTTATTGAGAATATTCTTCTGCCAAAATGGAGCTAAACAGATGAGAATTTTGACATTTAGCAAAAGAGACTTTGCCATTAATCAACTTGTGCGGTGAGAGCCATTTATCAAATGTCATTAGGGGAATGAGTAAGAACTGTTGATGACAAGTTGTATGTTGATGACAAGTTGGGAGACTTGATTCCCTCCCCCACTTCTCACACTACTAAACACAGGGTACACTCCCAATCAAAGCAAGCAGTTACTATACACACAATGTATCATAAGTATTTTCTTTTCATGTGAACAGTTTGCCACTAAATGCAGAAGTCATCAAAAGCCTGCTATCAATCAGCCCATACTGCAGTCGTGAGCCTAATACAACTGATGAACAACTGAATTACCTTCATGATATCCAGTCTCTCCTCATCACAACGAACAAAGACGCTAGAAGAAGATGACAGAGGCAAAGAGGTGGACAGGGTGACGGCCTCCTGGGCAAGACGGCGAGATCTGGCCGCACTGTTTGTATCACTGGCATTCTTCACCTGAGACATGTAGTGGTAGTTCACCTTGAACATCAGCTTCCCATCCTCATCTTCTGAGACCATTTCAAAGGTGTCTGGACAGAGAAAAGACACAGAAGTATGTTCAGAGCATTACTGAGCTCGAACCAATTATATAGTTAAAATAGAGTAATTTCTTTTACGGGTCACATTGAAACAGAATCAAAACGTGATTGCAATTCACTGTAATAATTAAAGCTAAAAAAAAAGGAGATTAATTATTATCTGTGGTTGCAGTATGTTGCCATGAATATGCTTTTATGATTACTCCCCTTAGTTTGCTTAATTTTTTTTGCATATTAAAGCAATAAAATCCAAAAGCTTTCTTGTGTGCTTTGCAAAGATCAGGGCTGCCCCATGGATGGATGACAAGATGACAAGAGCCTTACCTGACTGGGCAATAGGTCGCAATATAACAAAGTCAGAAGTCCACAGTCAACTTCCTACTGGCTGCTGATCAGATCAGATCAACTAAGCTAAGCTTTATTAATCCCAAAGTTGGGAATTTCAAATGATTGTAGCAGCAAAAAACAAAAAAAACAAAACAAAAAAAACCCCAGAAGGAATAGAGAATATAGAACAACCTATAACAATGGTACTATACAATACACACATACTCAAGTGATTTAATAACATAACTCCATTTATGGCCCAATTTGGGAAGAACTTTTCTCTATTAAGAAAACTAACTGTACACATGCATGGGATGGATGGCCTTCATAATTCCCAACAAATGGGATTTGGTGACGCGCGATTATTGTGAGTAGTCCTGTGTCTCAAAACACAATTTTGGGGAAGAAGTCACAATGCCTTTATGCATCAAAATATAATCACTCCTTTGTCAAACACACGCAACCCAATTAAAAGGCATCACAGGTCTGGTAAAACTGACATCTGTAAGAATGCCATGACAGGGTGCAACCTGACCAGGATCATGCCATTGCAATACTAGAGGCAGGGCGGACAACCAGACAAGCTGCTAGAGCTGATCTCAACCCCATAGAAAACCCGTGGAATCCCACTGAAAGTTTGTTTATCCGTTTGTATCTGGAAGTCCCACACGGACTTAGCTCAGTCATTTTCAGCCACCCTTGGGGATGAATTCCATTTTGACCTCAGCAATTCCAGGCCATTCTCTTTACTTCCAGCAAAAATGCTACAAAAGAAGTTTAGCTTCAAAATGTTTAAGCAACACACAGCTTGAGTCATAAAGTGAGGAACCTCAGTTGCATTTAAATGAAGCGGTAACTGCCTTCTGTTTTCTATTTCTATGCTGTTTACACACTTGAACAACTGTGTTTACAGTCAAGTCACTTACAATTACCTCAGGCATCAAACTGCTTACAAAATCAATTGCAATACAGCAAAACCGCCATAATTAATCATGACATGGCTGAGTAGAGCGTGATGGACAAGACAAAAGGGATCAGCTGGATGGGAAAGTAGCCTGATTGTGCTTCAATTTCAGAGCAGTGGTGTAAAGACATTAGAAAGCATGGCAGACAGGAGACAACGTTATGAATGTAGGCATTTGAAGGAAACAAGAAAATGTATAACAGAACAGTGGCTTTAAACACCTGCTGACGTGTGCACAACCAGCAGTGCATCTGTAAAAATTGTAAATATTAATAGATTGATAAAAACTCACCAAACTGTAGTTTTTTCATGGCAGCTACATATTTTTCCTCTAGAGAGCGGAGTATGGACAGGGGCTTCGGCCGGCTTGACACCTTCCTTGAAGACTCCACGAGTTTCTTCTCTGGTGAGAAAAAAAAAAAAAAGGCCAGAGTGAGAAAAAGAGCAAGGTGTGTGTGTGTGTGTGTGGACACACACCAAAACACAACACAAGGCTTGGTGGTAACCGCTATGGCAGGTCCGGGCAAGACCTGAGAAAGTTTCTATTTTTTTATGGCTACATTAAGCCACTAGTGCATTTATTACATTCATTTTATTAACATATGGGGTGTGACTGTAGACGGTGTAAAAGATGGACGTAGCTTCCAGGCCTTAAAGCTGAAGCCAATGCCTAAGTACATTAAACCCCACTCATCTCCACCTCTCACCTGTCACATCTGGTTTCAAAACATCAAGATGGCAATGGCAAAGACTCATCTGGAAACCAATCTGAGTCATCAGAGTAACTACATCCACTTTCTACACTGTGTGTGTGTGTGTGTGTGTGAGACCACTATACTATAATTTTACAGCTGCTGAGGACGTGTACATGTCAGGGAACGTTGATGCCAATAAAATGAGCTCCTTTGTAATTCTGCTGTCTTTTTCAGGTGTGTGTCTGCAGTAAATAGATCCACTGAAAGGACCTTTAAAGGCAATCTCATTTTGTTTCAAAAAGAGACGTAACTTCAGTATAAACTACAGGGTTAAAATGTTTAAATTATTTTAGGGCAAAGTCAGCTTTTGAAAAAAATTAGCTGCTGACTGTACACACGCCGTTAGTACGTCCTTGTGGACAGATGCTCTATACCAGCTAAATTTAGTGTTTCTGCCAGTGTACCGACAGACATTAACCCTGTAATTACAATATATATATAAATATATAATATAAAAATACTGGCTCCCTCCACCTTTAACTAAAATCCACGCCATGTTATTTTTCCTGCCTTCAATCAGATCTCTTACCATCAGTGAGGGGACAATCACTTACAAGCTCAAGAGAGAATATTAAACTATAAAGATATGTTTAAGAAACAGAGCTGCAACTGAAGCTTAAAAGAGTACACAGTGTAGACACTACTGTACAGTGGTGGCTGATATATTATCTGGCCTGTCCAGATAACAGAACCCTTCAGAGGAACTTCCCCTCCTCAGTCAATACCATCATCCTCCTGTTTTATTATGACTTGTCTCAGAGATATTTCTTACAGCGACTACACTAATTAAATGATTATTCATCTGTCATCGCTCTAATGCTGCAAAGCGCTACACTGGACAACTCTGCATGATGGGTGATTTCAGAGGCCTTCATCATATGGATTTCTTTATGTGAGCATGCACACTTCCATCAAATCTAATGGCCAGCTCCCCTCCTAAGTGATCAGTTAGCGTAGACAGAGCAATAAAGACTTAGCAGCGGGAGTAGCAAGAAATGAACGGGTGAAGGATATTGTACACTGTGGCGCAATAGGGAAATGGGTGAGGTTTCATGTTTCTTCATGACATGGACATGTTATTGATGGCACCGCTGTCTTCAGATTGCTTATAACTTGCTCAAAGAATCTTCTCTCTTTATTTCCCCATGTCTTAAACAGGTTAGGACATGCACTTGGCCAATACCATCCTTTAGAGTTTGAATCTTGTGCCACAGTTTGAACTGACCATTTATCTCCTCTGCAGGGCTCATGACAGATTTCAAAGCCTCTGCGGAAAAAAGAAAGACGACGCTAAAGTGTGTGGAGCAATTTTAAACACAAGGCCTCAGTAGCACACAGTTCATCTCACACCTCAAAAGCCGCAGGCGTAACATTATGAGGGGCTGAGATAATACCTTAGAAGGTGTGCCCTGCAGCTTCAGATAGTTCGGAAAGTTCAACTTTCAATGACAGTCCAACGGAGTCCTTGATTGAAACTAAATTGTTGGGCTGCAGTCAGTCACAGAAGAGTTAATTCAGACGTTTTAGTAAGATAAAGTTAGAGATCCATTTTCTTGTCCTTGCACCAAGAGGGCAGGACACAGACAACAAAGAAAATGGAGAGAGAAAGACATAAGATCTGGGACCTGCTAAAATGATTCAGATCAAATTCAGAGACAAAATGGAGGGCAGAGGGAAAAAGCTGGATGTCAGCCAACAAAGGTTTTAAATCAGCGAGCGGAGATGGAAAACGCAGTCATGTTTTCTGTGTTTTTTTTATGCACACATTGCTTCACATTTGTACTTAAATTTGAATTCCAAACAAATTTTACACAAATCTGGGTTTGTGTTGTGTTCAGTTAAATGCACTGAACACATGCACTGTGACCTGAGAGCCTTCAGCTGGGATTTAGATCAAACGGTGCAGAGAATGAGAACTTGGTGGCTACAGTTTCAGGATATAAAGCTTTATGCTGGTGTGTGTGTTTGTTTACATACCCTGGTTGGCCTGCCGTAGGTTGGTAGTAGCAGCGTAGACTATCTCAGCTGTCCTCTGGATGTCGGGCACCAGCAGGGTCAAACCCTCAGGCTCCGGGTCTGAGCTCTCAGATTTCACCACGCCTTTGCTTTTATCTTTCTTTGACCTGAAACACAGACATGCATTCAGCCACTGTGCTGTTGGCTGCTGTTTAATGACTTTGTTTTGAGATATTTGATTTTTATGAAACAAAGTTTACTGTTTTGGATTCAAGTTTCATGCTGTAAATTATTATAACTATCACTGGAGGACTGCAAAAAAGCTGCTTTTATTTTGTCCCTAGCACCAAACAGCTCATGTTCCAAAATACGGCACATGGTGGACTCCGCACACTGGATTGGGTTTATTGCCTTTTTGTATTCTGACAATGCATGCTTTTGTTTTGATGTGTGTGTTATAGATTAATAACTGGTATGGTGAGAAACACATGTCTTAGGGGCAGGTATGCACTGAGTTGCCTGTTATTTTCAATTATCCACTTCTCTGGGAGTATAACCAGGCCAATAATCCAGATTGCACTGTAATTTGGCCCTGGACTGTACTGAACTGCAATCCTCATCCCCAATTCATACATTTTTACCCTGACAGAAAACTAAATAGTTGTGTAACATGCCTATAGTGTTAGCGTTGTGCTTCTCTTTCATGGTCACTCTTAGAACTTTGAGTTGTGCATTTTAAAGCAGTTATTAACACCAAGGCTAATTAAAATATGGGGCCCACCTTTGCCTATTTCAGCCCAGAATGATGATTGGCAGCTGTAGTTTATCCAAGGATAGTTTATCCTTAGATAAACTACAGCTAACAGGCTCCCACCATCCTAAGTGATCACTTTCACTGACTAGCTATTTTTCTTCCATTGAAGTTCTGATGTATGGGCACAAGATCAAATACAGGGGTTTGAGTTCAAGGTTTTCTAAGCCTCAGTGTTCCTTTGTATGTGAACCTGGAATGTGATAACTGTGGGTCTATAATGTTATGACAAAACCTAGTATCATCACAATGGTGTTCCAGACAGGAAAGGCAATACAATGCAATAAAGGCAATAATTTCAAATGATGTCTGTCCCTTAGGTTATATCAAAGACTTCCCTGTTATTATCCCTATAACATGGATTCTGTACTTCTGTGACTCAAAATTTTACCTGGACCAAGCATTATGCCTTCAATAAGCCCCTGCTGCACACTGACTTGTTATGAGCTATAAGCTTTGCTTCCCCTTGGCATCTTAAATAAACCATGTTGGCAGCATGACAGCTACTGCAGCATTCATGACAGGCGTTTTCTAAAAATACCATCAAATACATCATTCATAATAAGGCACTCTGACATGTATACAGTGTATGTTTGTCAATCAGTATGTTGTCAAGAAGCTTACAGCAGCCGTGGGTGAGTGCTGAGCTCACTAATGTGGATACAATTCTAAGGACGTACGTGCACTTATCTGTGTGGGAGATAAGTGCACGTAACCCCCCCACCCCTTATGCAAATACTTTCTGCCTAATATTTACACACAATCACACTCCGGTGAATGCATGGGGAGCAACTTGGGGGTACGGTATCTGGCATGCAGACTGGAGCAGCCAGGGATCAATCACCAACCTTCCAATTAGATGACCTGCTCTACCTCCTGAGCTACAACTACCCCGACCCACCATCTACATTTTAATGGCAAGTGTGAATACAGCTTGAGACATAAAGAGCCCCAGTTCAGCAGTATTATAGGGATAATTATAGTGAAAGAATGGGATAGTGGGATCATGGCTAGATCAAACTATTCACTTGGAATTACTGGTGATGTACAGGACCAGATTATTTGTCATCTATGAGGTGCAATCAAAAAGTTCTAATAATTGGTACATTAAAATCAAAGCCCATTACTGATTTAAATAATTGAGATCACCGTTAAGGATGCCTTATTGTAGATGTTCAAACTGATTTCAACATGGCTGTTTGAAGATTCCTCCGTGACCACTTCATTAAAGTCCTCAAAGTCATGCAAACAGAAAATGTGAACTTCTGTTTCAACCTGACCCAAAGTGCAAAGTTTGGGGCATAAGACAAGAGCTCCAGATACAACCCTGAACTTTTCAGTTGAAAGCTGAGGAATCCACAGTTTCCAGGTCATAAGTGCAGTGGCAGTGCTGGAATTGGTCCAGACATGCTTAAGCTGATGACCTAGAAGAGGAAATCGACCAAATCTATATGATTTTTTATTTTATTTTTATGGGCCCATTTCTGGATATTTTTTTTTTAATCGAACCTTGCACGAAGTCATTTTTAGCCAAAAAGAAATAAAACATTTATCTCTAACTACTCAACTTAGTGTGCTTTATTCAAAAGTTAAAACCCTTAAACTAGTTTAAGGTTTCCATCAAGCCCCAAAGAGTCATTTTAACTCAATTTTATTTGTCTTACCTGAGGCGATTGGTGTATGTGTCCACACATGTCTTCATCTTTGCCAGCAGCATCCCAACAGAGGTTTGTCCCTCAGCCTGCTCCTCATCCTCCTCCTCTTCATCCTGCCCTGGGTCTCCGGACAGTGGCAGGAGCAGAGGAACCAGTGAAGTGCAGGTGGAAATAGCTCTCAGCAGCTCCAGTAGTGCCCGATAGAGTGGGACGTGTCGTGCCATATCCAGAACTGCACAGACAATGGATACAATATTACATGTTTATTGGTGCACCATTCCAAACATCATGGTCCCCCACTGCTTTCCCTTAGAACATTGACTAGACGATGGGCAACCTCCTAGGTGACTTATATGGGCTGGGACCATGACATTAAGTGAGTGCAAAATAAGGAATTTATTTAGAGCAGTGTGGGCATACTGGCCGCGGCCCACCAGCATGCATAGGTACACATTCATATAAATGTACTTATTTATATAAAAAGTTAAATAAAACTGGTAATAGGAGGTGGTTAGTTTGTGGAAATACTCATCACTCTGACCTAAATTTACTGCTCTTGTACTGAAGTTTGTGTCCCAGTGGCAGGTGGGTCACATACAGCATTAGCACTTTACATATGACTGGGCAGTATTAGCAATTTAAAACCAACAGCCTGTGCGTTTATGTTTTTTTTTAAATCAAATTTTCAAGGAAATACATCACTTTCTCTTGTATTTTGATGAGAGTGAAGACAGCCAGAAAATATTCAGCACTCTTGACTTTGGGAACCACTGATTTAGAGCAACAAACACGTGTCCTCAGTGCTGCCACTAACGACAAGAGTCTGCTTTACAGCAATGCTACCAAACAAAGTAGTGGAGTTCAATCTGCAGCTTTCAGACACTAGTGAGCGTAAACTAATGACTAAGGCTTTCAGCCCTGCAGCCTGAGTGAGCTGGAGATGTTTCAACTTTTTTCCAACACCACAACCAAAACTAACTGTTCTGTAAGATCTTTCCAGGATGCATGTCTATGTTCAAGAAAGAGCAGTGTACATGTCAAAAAAAATTATAAATGCTAGAGAAATAATACCAATCAATATCAAGAAAAACATGAGTAGATTAACTTGAACCTTTCACCAAGTAGAGAGCTTGAAGAAAAAAAAAAAGAAGGAAACTTCTTTAGGCTTGTGAAAATGTTTCACCTCTCATCCAAAAGGCTTCTAGGTCTAAAAACAAAAGGTGGAGACTCCCAGTTATTTAACCCCTTGTGGGGGTTGTCCCCTTTGGGAGTGATCTTGACAGCTGTTTAGCCAGTACAGATCACATGAGTCATCACATAACCAAAGGTGTGAAAAAAGGTGCTAAGGTGCTCTCAAGACTACCATGACCTGGATGATAGAACCTAAACAGACAGACACTTTCCCCTGGTGAATGGGTTACTTAATTATCCTGAACATGTGTAGGGCTTTAATTGTTGGGGAAAAGAGATAATATAAGCAGAAAATTCTACACAATCACAAACCATGAATACACTCAGAATATCACAAGTATTTAAGATGAAACCTATTATATTAGGTATTGACATTTCCATAAACAATATTTTACTGACTTAATCACATGGTCTTGCTAGAAATTTGCAAAGCGCCACCTATTTTACTCTGTCCTCAGTGACCACCCAGAAACAGTGCAATGAAGCCAGCAGCAAACACAGCATATGTTGTATTGTGTGTGAGAGCTCCATTAGTCTCAGTTGCTGGAACGGCTTTGTACTTCTGTTCCTTTTATTTCAGACTTGTTGCAAACTGTTTGATGTTGGACTGTGCCAGAAACAACTGTTTTCATATACTTTATTATATATATCCTTCTGGGTAGTCAACATGTGCAGTGGGAGACAAAAGAAAAAGGAAACCCACACATGCAGGAACAGGATACAAAACTCCACAGACAGCCAGCAGGTTCGAACTTGGACCCATTTTGCTCTAAGCTGAAAGAAACCACAAAAGGTGCTCACAACTCATTCTGTAGTTTAAGGATATTTTATACATAAATTTGTAGCTTCCATTCAGTATGCAGATGTTATGTTTTACTTGTACTGCCACTGGGACCAATTTAAGGTTCAGTGCCTTGCTGAAGGTCAGTTCTACACACCAGTGATTAACGCTTCAGCGGGAAATCTGCATTGTAACCGGAAACCCCACGACGTAACCTGACGCGAACCTCCCGAGAAATGTAACTACACGTCAGGTGGACGCAGCCCACAACGTTTGTGACTGGCCTGTTCAGCACTGTCTATTCCTCCTGTTCTGTTTGGAATTTATCAGACAATAACAATCATCATCTCAATATGAATAATAATCATAGCATCAATAATAGGACTCACAAATGTCAGTAAATTCCTGGAGGGAGATTGCTACAAACTATTGTAATGGACATGAGAGAGCGTATAAAGTAGATGGAAAGACCGGAGGGGCAAATAGGGTGGCGGTAGATCAGGTCATCTACTAATTGGAAGGTTGGTGGTTCGATTCCTGGCTGCTCCAGTCAGCATGCCAAAGTCTCCTGGGGCAAGACACTGAGCCCCAAGTTGCTCTCCGATGCAATCGATCAGAATATGAATGCGTGTAAATGTTAGTATAGGAAGCACATATCCTTTTAGAAAACAGTGCTCGTATAAATGTGCATGTGAAGGGGTAAATGCAAACATGTATAAAGCGCTTTGAGTGCTCAGCTAGAATAGAAAAGAACTATAAGAACTATGTTGAAGGCTCTACAAAGATTCAGCACAGAGGTCTAAATCAGGCCTTGGAAGATCACTAAAGTCATTCCAACCAGTGCTTTGGGAACTGACATTCCAGTCTGGCTAAAAGAGGCAGACTGACCATGTTGCATTTACAAGTGATCTTAAAACGCTGCCTTTGGTGTAAGCTTGCTGACAAGTTACCACAAGAATGGAGAAAGGGGTTCGAGACAAGTGTTTGAAAGAGGTTGCTTGCATCGGCTGAGGGGAAAAAAATGTTTGGCAAATGTGATTTATGACTCAGTGTTGGGCTCATTTTGAGCCATTGTTTGTTGGTTGCATGAAGCAGCACTTGTACAGAAGCCATCGAATACAAGGGGCTGTTGAGACAGTGAAAAAAGCCTCAACAGGATAACAATGTAAGCCATACCATTTTCTTCGGAGGGCTATCTACTACTGTGTGCAGGGATACTTGTGTATCCGTGTGCTTGCCTTGAAGTGTCAGCCCGACAATAAATAGAACATGCCACTAGTTTGTGGCTCCCAGACTGTTTTACATTTATATTGAAATTTCTAGCTCCTTTCTGTTCTCCTCCCAGCATCTGCACAACACTGACCTCCAAGGGCTTTAATCTGCTCTCAAATCCTTTAGCCAGTGTCTGTGGATGGCACCTAGCAAAGAATCCCAAACCCCTGCAACTCATCTAAATTCCTCCTCCTGCGGCATATAAATGTCAGATTGTTTTTCTATACACTAAGTGTAGGGAAAAACTATTTCAACAGGCTCTACTGAAAGGGAAAATATGTGGGCCCTTTTTGAGCAAATGAGTAACAAACACAAGCAGATTAAAATAGATTCAAATATCAGTTTAGTAAACAGTTTCACAAGAGCCATGGGCAACAGGAAGCACCTGACCATCTTGACAGCCTTAAAAAATGTGGTCAGTGTTTTGCAATTTTTCCAGTTTTACTACTTTTCAGAAATTGGAAACCCTCTGTTGTAGTAAAATGTACAGAAAGCGAATTTTAAAAAAAAATTTATATTAAAAAAAATACACATCAAATTTCCATCCCCTCATTTTATATTTTTTATCTTTTAAACCTCGAGGCCTGAAGAAAACCTAATTATCTATGTTTATTATTAGACTCTACTGGAGTAGCTTTGCATATTTCAGGTTAAAATATTCCTTATTTAGCTTATTCCTTGGAATAGCACCTCAGTTTTTTCTCTGTCTCAAAAATGCTGCTTCAGCTCCCCTCATCCTCCCTTATGGCCAACCTTGTCCTGATCAGCTGCCCCGCCATAAACAAAAGGTTTGGCAGTGTGGGGCTTCTGTTCCCACAGCCAGAATCAGAGCCTGAGATTACCACATTAGGAATCCTCTCGCTCACTGACAACAGATGGAGTTAAAAGTGGACAAACCTGTCAGAAACTACATATATTCTGAATATTATGAAATATATTTTTCAATGCATCTCAATTCAGTGCAACCTTTTCTGCTGTACTCAAACTTTCCTCAACTTACCAGCCAACAGTTTTGCCTGGTATTTTGGTTGAACTGATATAACTTTAGCTTTTGCTGTCCTATGGATGGTGGTGAGTGAGATAAGCCCTCATGTTCATGTTTGGAGTATTAGCCATTTATATAATAAGAGATTGATATTTGGTGTCCCTGTCTCAATACAATATGGTCAAGTTATCATGATAATATGCTGTATGCATCTTTTATTTCCCCTAGCTCCACATTGGACAGACAAAAGCTAGGTGAAACAAAAGAGGAGATATCTGACCATCTTGCACATTTAGCAAAAACCAAACACAGCTCAACAGCACAAACACAATACCACACAAACACCAAAACCTCATTCCAGTTGTGAAGCACGGTGAAGGAAGCACCATAGTTTGGGGCTACTTTGTGGCCACAGAACGTGGAATGAATGTAATGACTTCTCAGCTTTTCCGGGCCCTGAATAAGCACTTCCTATTTCATGGCTAACTGGCATGCCACAAGCAGATGCGAATCCAGTGGGCTCCTCAATGATCCCTTTGGGACGCTCAGGCCTAACAAGAACTTTAACAGAGTTTCACAATTGAAGTCCATGACTTAAAGCTTTGAGGAAGTTAACTGATAGAAGACATGGAAGACAACGAACCTACTTATGTATCAGGCTGTCAACATGCTAATTTTGCTATGAAGTTGGGCATTTTAACATGACTTGTAAATTAAATATAGTCTGTGGTTCAATCAGATTGTGTTTGCCTGCAGTTGAGATTTAGATGGAGATCAGACCATACGTAGTAGATGACCTGCTCTATCCCCTGAGCCACAGTCACCCCCATTAGTTTATATCCTCTCTGATCTAAGCTGTATATAGAAAACAGCATCTCATCTTGGCCTGTTGATGACTTAGAAATAGCAGTGAGATAATCAGCCAAAGAAACAAACTGCACTGCTGTAAAACGCAAAACAGAGATTCTAATTAACCCTAAAACCCTGTTCATTCATGACTCCTGCCTTTCTTTTCATGCAGTTTGGTGCCTACTCTGCCCTGTAGTCCATGGTGTATATGGGAAGAGTTCTGTAATTACTGCTGACAAATTGGCATGTGGTATTTCAGCAAGGGTGAGCAAAGAGGGAGGGGGGCATCCAGATAAGAAAACAGAGAGGGGTTTAAAAGGAACTGTTTTAGGAGCCACAGCAGAACTAATACATGAAGTAATGTATGATGTAGACAAATTGCCCATATATGCATCTGAGATTAAATCAAATTTAGACAGCAGAGTGTCCAATAAGCAGAATGCGTAAAAACAGAATAGAATAACCACAACATAAAGCAAATCTGTTAAGATAAAGCCTTTATGTGGAACAACTGTAATCATGTCAGAGGAGCTCAGAGGCTAGCTGAAATGCATGAAGACTTCAAGCAGAATGAATGAATTTGATAATTGCCCTTAATTGTCACTTCAACAGTACATGTATGAACAGAGACAGACCATACTATAATCATCAGTGAGGTATATTTGCTTGCATAGCACCTCGGCATTTCCTAATGCACTGCAGCAGTCATCAGAATGCACTGCTGTTACATAAACTCTTAATGTTGGTTTAATAATCAATAGGAAAAAAATTCAATGGATGCATATGCTTGTTGTGAATAAAAGACAATGTACTTATTGGTGTCATTGCTAACTACTGGAAAGACTGCTATTACATTGGGTACAGATATTCATTGTTGGGCAGATTACTATGGAAATTGGAGACAATATTTAAGCATCAAGCCCACCGTAAACTTAAGTGTACAGCACCAGTTTGCATACAAAGTAAGTGGATCTAGCAGTGAGATACTGTAAATAGTGTTAAACTGAGAATATATGTGCTAACTTTAAAATTTTAGGCTTGCTAACTGTTCTGCTGAACCAAGTGACCAACATATCTGATATTTATTGATATCTTTGTAATGCTAGTGTATAAAATCCATGGAGAGAGACAACAGATTTGGACACCTTTCTTTATAAACCTTACAAATACCACACACCTACTTGGTCACTGCAACAGTCAATGAAAACTTAGCCAAACAACATTATGTGTTCATAGGGAAACAGGAGAGTTAGTGCGTGGGAAGGTTGCTGCGACGAGGGATGGGCGTTGAGCACATGGGTCACACCGAGTGGGTGGCAAATAGTGACTCAAGTATGGCTGGACAGTGTCAGGTCTTCTTGACCCCTCGAGGGCAAAGGAACAGAGCACAGAGTAGCTGAAATATTAAGACTGTGACATGCCTCCGCCAACACACAGTCTGCCTCAGTGGACACCGTAGATAATGTGCATCAAAGAAAGTCTATGTGGAACAACCAGAAAAAAGTAGCCTGGAGCTCTGTACCATTTTAAAGCACAGAAGGAACAGTGGCTGCATTTTTGTGCAAAAAGAATCCCTTTACAAATGAAGCTACTCAAGTTACTTAGTTTTGGGTTGATATACACTGTGTGGACATATTAACTGGGCTAGAATAAGTAGGAAAACAAAGTGCCTAGAAAAAAAAGGTCTGTCTTATTTCCAAGTTGGTTACTGTGACCAAGAAAAAAAACAGACTGCTTGGATGAAATTATTTATTTATATATTTTTTTTACAGTTCCTCTTTTGATGGAAAAACTTTTAATCCATGAAAGTTGTTATCTGAATTAATAACCAGTGATTTCCAAACAAGGAACAATGCGGTTTTTGTCATGGTTGTGGAACACTGGACCAGCTCTTTATCCTCTCAATGGTGTTCGAGTGTGTGTGGGAGTTTGGCCATACAGTCTACATGTGTTTTGTGGACTTGGAGAAGGCATTCAACCACATCTTTTGGGTATCCTATGGGATGTCTGGCCAATTGTTATGGGCCATTCAGTCCCTGTATAACTGCAGCGAGAGCTTGGTCCACACTGCCAGCAATAAGTCATTTCCGGTGTGTGCTGGACTCAGCCAGGGCTGCCCCTTGTCACCAATTCTGTTCATAAATTTTATAGACAGAATTTCTAGGCATACAGGAGCATGTCTGACCACATCTATGCTTGTGCATCCATCCCCAGAGGTGCATTGTGGCTGGTTAGAGAGGATAACAGACCCAGAATTTAGATGGCCTGGAACATGGGTGGCTCTTAGAGACAGAAAATGAACACTGCACTATAACAGCAGAGTGAGACAGTTTAACAGCGGGAAGGGAGTGTGTCACCCCTGTCAAATTGTCCACCCTGGCCTCTTTTCCACTGACGGGGTGCCGTGCCGGTGTTTGAACCGTTCAGCATTTTTTGCACCGTGAACGCACTTGGTGCTCGCCTGAAAAACAGGTTCAACTCCGGCCCCACAAACTAGCTGGTCTCGAACCAAGAATGTGTGATGAAAGTGGCAGAAGGGCATGACTCTGTCATCTGAACGTAAAGTTTTCTACCGCTGTTTCACTGCATGGTGTGTATTACATGAGAAAAGGGATGCAATTTTCACAGCTGTGAATTAGGTTGGGCCCTAAGACTGAACTTGCTGCTTTGTATCAGTTCATATCACAGATAAAAGGATGCAAAGTGCGTACTTGTCGTCTTGCTCGTAATCGCTGTCTGTGTTTACCTCTGTGCTGCACACAGATGCTGCAGTCGTTTGGTTTGAACCGTAAAATGTGTTCACAGCACAAGAAAGGGGAGCGTGTTCTCCCACGTTTGTGCCCTTCGGCTTCCGTGTCCAGACGAGGACCCGCCCACACTCATACGTAAAGGATCAGTTCACAAAGTGCAGTGGAAACGCTGGTTTTTCAGTGTGTCGCCGGTTCATTGAAACCGACACCAGCACTGATACGCGCACCGTCACCTCGGTGGTGGTAGCGTGGCAACAGACTAAGACATGCTGGCCCATCAGAACTAGACAAAAATGTTTGAGAACAAAAACTGCAGCCAGTGGCTTCAAGTGTCTGATGTGCACTGCAGTTCAGGCCCTTCTCAATGTGCACTGCACATAGCCACACACCCTCAGGGACGCATCTGTGGACAACATCTTGTGAAATGACACCCTCTCAGTCGGAGAGCCCTGGGGCAGCAGTCTGGGCTCCTTCCAAGGGTGGCGAGCTAACATGCAAGTTGTGGTAATCATCAGTCCAGCACTGAAACAGTATGAGTGACACTATGGCAATCACAGACACCGTCATGCCCAACAACTGTATGATCATCTGTGTCCCAACTGAAATTGAACAAGGTAGCGATGAAACATGGCCACTGTGTGCTCTGACGTACGACCAGAAAACAAGCATATTTCCATCCTGAGAAAAGTGACCTGTTGTGGGGGTTAGTGGGCATTATTCAAAGTTCACTGAGAAACGCAGTGCCTGAATGTGTGACAGAACCAGCAATAGGTGCTTTGCTGTCTGGTCCCTGGAGCCAAATCATCTAGATTGTTTTTTTAACAAGGTTCTTTTTTGATATTGTGTCTTAATTGTTGTATAGGGCTTTGGGACTTTTATGTCTGTGATATGAATAAACTTTACTTAGGCTAAAATGTGGACACCCCTCTCTCAGAGGGGAGCTAAGGCTGCCTCAATTATTTCGTGAAGATGCAAGGAGCGAGAGACAGTCTAGGCTATGCCCTTAAATGCAAACTTCAGAAAATGCTTGTGGTCTGGCTTAATAGCCACATGAAAGTAATCAATGAATGAATGACGCTGACTAATACTGTTGCATGAGTCCAGCTAGTGCTCAGCTAACCCATCAACAGACTCCATGAGGTCAGCCCAGCTAGTTGCAGGGACATTGACTGAACACTGCTTGCATTTAGACTCAGACAAAGCCGGGTCCCTAGACTTAGAGAGGAGAGAGTCATTCCATGAGACAACTGTCTTTCCCGGCACTTTCTCCACAAACTTGTCTTTCCAAATTACAGTCAAAATTAGCGCTCCACAAGGAGCCCACACACCAACTGAGTGGTGGCAGCTAACACCAATAGGGGCAGTAAACCTAACTTCAAGGGGGCAGACAACAGTGCTAACTAGCAATAGCTAGCTAGCCCGATTTAGCAGAGAGAGATGTTCTTAGCGTGGCAAGGAATGTAAGACCTAAGAGTTGACTGTGATGATGCGTGGGTGAGGCCGCACATACTGTGTATCTTCAGCCAGGACACATTGGGGCACAACAGCCCACACTGTATGTGTTGTACCTAATGAATCGACTAAGAGGGAACTATAATTAATACATCTGCTAAGACATAATAAGACTAATGGAGAAATAGTTGAAAGACAAACCATTCAGATGAACAGACCAAAAGGAAAACAACTATCTAACATCCAGTAACTAAATCAAACTATCTAGTGGGGGATACTATTTAGTATGTAGTCCTGTTGGTGGTGCTGCCAATTTATGTGTGTCACAGTACTGTGGCGTATCTAATATATACTTCCTCAGGACTGAACATTTTCTTCCATGTGGTCATTTCTTTAAATGGTCAATGGCTCAAGGTAAAATAAATGTTGCCTCTATGCATGGATATTTTATTTCACTTGTGTCAAAATTTAAACATTTTAATAAGAAAACCTATCACATTAAGCAATTAGCTTTTATAAACTATCTACAGACCTAAATGTCCATGGGTCCAATTTCATGTAGGCTCCGTGAAAAGTAGATTTAAAGCTATGTAATTTATCAAGTTTATAGGCAGACAATTAAATGCAGCTATTATGGTTCAATGTTTTGGGGTACTCTTTGAGGAAAAATAGTCTTTAATTGGTTTTTAATCCAATCCATCCAAAGAAAAATTAAAGTATGAACTGCAACCACGGAACAAAAACTGAAGTATAACGTAAACTGGGGTTATAGAGAATTTGGCGTCTGATTACTGATGTAAATGCAACTCTTGAACAACAGTTTAATCTTGTGTTTGTGATTCATTTCTGTGACAACAACATGCAGACTGGAGAGGGAGACAAAGTCTCGGTCAACTCAAGCATGAACAGATGGTTTTACTGTCTCCATAAATTAACTACTGAAGCCAGATTAAGTCAGTATGAAATTTAGGGCCTGATTACTAAAAGCCCAATTAATGTTTAACCAAATATATCTTGTACAAAGACACCATTATCCTGGGCTTCTGGTCAAAATATCCCATATGAAGAGAAATAAAAAAGGTGAAAATGACATGAGGGAGGATGAAGGAGAGGAAAGACACTGAACCCCAAGATGTCCCCAATGCATCCATCAGACTGCAAGTGTGCGCGCAATTGTTTGCACATGCTCAGGCATAGATAAAAGTGCTCTATAAACGTGTTTGATTGGGTGAATGAGAAAGTACTTTGAGTGCTCAACTGAGTAGAAAGATGCCAAATACAGTACCAATCCATTTATCATTTTGGAGAAATTAACTAACTGCATCAAAAGCTTGATGACATGCAGAAATGGAGTCCAGCTACACTGACCAAAGTTTTCTTATCTTTTGTCACTGGTTCTTAACTGTGCTACAGAACTGGAAGAAACTAACCACTGAAAAATAAATCAAACTTGGTGCTGATGTAAGTTAGTGATAGAAATTTTACAGAAGTGTAGCAAAGGCTATAGGATGTGAGGTACTATCAGAAAATAAAGAGACAGCGGAAGTGCAGGAGAAGTTAGAAAGGAAAAGAAAAATAGGCATGGTGTCTGTCTCAGAAGCCACTCAGAGACAAAAATCTAACTGCGTACAGACCCTCACATCTTCACTGCCTCCTCCTCTTTGTCCTCCAACCAGCCATACCCACCCTTTATTTCCTCGCTGCCTTTTATTGTTGCCCCCTCCTCCTCCTCCTCCTCCTCAACTCCTCCCTCTCTGCAGGTCTTCCAGAATAACGACAGCTGATGATGGGCTCGACCGAACTCGGCAGAGAGCAGCGCAGAGGAGCAGAATTCATCTCCTTTTTGGATTTTTTGTTTTGTTTTGTTTTGCTAGGTCGTAACTGAGCAAGTGTGTGCCTGAGTATGTGCGCTCCACCAGCACCCACAGCAGTGGGAGGAGACAGACTGGAAGCGTGAGCGATGTCATCTCACCCTCCCTCCTCCTTCTCACTCACCCCCCCTCATTCTCATGCTTCTTCTACTTCATTGCCACGGCCATCAGGATCCGTTCTCCCTCTCTCATCATCATTCTGCTTGATTATGCAATGCACAGTCCTCCCATGGTGACTAACCGGTGTTGGAGACCCACCGTAACAGTGCTGTCACTGGTGGTGGGTGCAGATCCATAGTGTCATAGCAACTGACACTCCGACTGCTTTCGGCTTTCTACAGACATCTGCTCTTTGGGAATTTACACAGCTTCCTGCTCCTCTGGAATATCACGCTAATTCGGGGACCTGCCTGTTCTTACCAAGCTCAGAGGAAGCTGGGTGTCACAGAGACTCCTATCAGCTCATTCGGGGGGGGGAAAAAAAAATTAAAAAAAATCATCCACATTGTTGGCAAAAGGGCTATATTTTTTTTTTGAAATGCATTAATTGCTAATAGGGGTCAGAAGCAAATGGGGGGAGTGTTCTACAGCATAAGGGGGTGTGCAGATTTACAGCTAAGCTATAGAGGGGGGTGGAGTAGTTTCAGCAAAGCCGTGACAGGGAAATCAAGAGAGGGAGCAGACGGTTAGTATGGGAGGAATTTGGGGGAGGTGGGAGGGAGCAAATGAGGAGAGGGCTTCTCCTCACCCCTAAGCAGAGCCTGCTGGTGCTTTAGCAGCAGCAATGCAAAGCTGCTGCTAAGAAAAAAACTGCAAAGACAAAGGGGGAACTTAATCTAAAGGGAGGTTGGGGGGTGGAGGGTTGCCGAACTTGACAGGTGGCGCTATAGACTGGAGAAGAGTCACAAGGAGGTTTTCACTGGAAGCGTCGCTGAGCACTGAGAAGCTGTCGTGGCACCGCTGCCTTCCATTTCTCTCTCTGCCACTTGGTCTGTCGCTCATAGGCACTGGACTGTCTCTACATACCCAGCCTCCCCACCTCTCTTTTTCTCCACATGTAGGATGCCCTTAAAGCCACGGTTTTCCTGTGAGGACCCAAAAAGCATGCCAGATGATGTCTTCCACCTAAGGCGCCTTACGGTAAGCCACTTTCTATCTCATTGCTTTTTACTTTCATGGTAACGATAGTTTTCCAGTTATGTTGAAGGGAAAGAGGATGAGTGTGGTTACATTATAAGCTCAAGGGTAGAATGAGCCTGTTTACCTTTGTGCTCACATTTCTCTCAGACAACACCATCTCTAGCTCCTACTCCTTACCTTCTAAAGACTTCTCCATAGGGAAAATGGGAATTATGCTCAGAACAACTACTTGGAGGAGCCCGAGATGGGGGTGGTTAATCATTTAGGACACATAAAGAGATAGAGTGGGTGTAGTGTGCTCAAAATGGTATATTAAAATTAAACTTATTTCGACATGGGGAATGCCACTGAGCATCATTGCTGACAGTTTCATTGCAGATAGTCCTAGGATGAGGCTGAGTGAGTGCTGGTATCAAGCTCACAGTGAGGAGCTCAGCTTCAAGCTGTAGCAGGTCATAAGAACTGGTCTTCACAGACTGATCTTTACTCTGCTCTATACAGCCATTGTTCTGTTCAATTTCCCTCCGGTTGGGAGGATTGTGTTGGTACTGCCTGAACCATGGCTGTTTGATTGTGGTTTTTGTGCAAAAATGAGCAGATTAGTAACAGGAGGAAGACAAAAAGGATGCAGCTCAGCTATGAAAAAGGATGCAATCATGATCTATTGTTATTTAAAGTGTTTGTTTGACACAGTCCCTTCATTTCCTTTTATTCCAGATAAGCGTCCCCTTGCCAGGTTAGGTGAGTAACAGGACCATGGGTACCACAGTCATCACCCTTGATGATGTGAGGGCACTGGAGCTCAAGGAGGAGCAGGAGGAGTCCATCTTGGCCATGCTGGGCATCATTGGCACATTCCTTAACCTCTTTGTGATTGTTTTTGTTTACATCTATACCACACTGTGATGTGCCAACGCTCAGCAAAAGGATTTCTAAATCAGATAAGGCTTATATAAGAAAGGCTGGAGTGAGCGGTCAGGAAAGCCTGACTGATGTTGGGGAAAGAAGTTTAAAATGAACATCTTTCCCAGAGAGAGGAAGGAAATGGACATACTGGTTAAGGATGTAAACAAAGAAGCCATATTGCCAAGTCACATCCATGAGCCGACGAGATAACAAAGGGCTGGGAGACATGGCAGGAACAGGACTTTGCTGGAACCAGAGTAAGCAGAGCCAGATGGACATCAGCAAGTCCCCAGCCAGGACTGATTCCCCCATGTGGCCTGAGAGGAAATAGCAGACTTTCCCTTGATCTGATTTTCTTGGACTGTTGGACTTACTGGAAAGAAGAAGTCTTGTAGAAAATGCAGATGTTTTTTTTTCCAAAGCTGGTGAGACTATAATTGCTACTTTTCTGGAAGAGGTTTCAACAACATGATTAAAAGCAGAGCCTGCAAAGTGATGGTAGGAAGCTGCTCTGGAAACACTGCTGGTCAACCAGTAAGTCTTCTGGGCCAAAAAAGAAGTTCTTGATTCAGGATCCTTGGAGAACAGTACCCTTACTAAGCAAAGTGGTTCAGACAGACCTGCCACTTCACATTTAAGATCAAATATGCTACAAATTGATACTGAGGTGTTCTAAAAGTGCTCCTTCGAAAAAAAATAATAAATCTAAGTGTAAAACTATTTTTGATATTAAACAGGTCTGTCACAGCTGCAAGACATTAGAGACTGGAATCAACTTGTAATTAAAAAATGTAGTTTACTTCCATATGAAATGCAGTCTAGCCTTTGTTTTGTGTTTCTTAATCTCTGTTCACATTTTGAAGTCTGAGTGGGAGGGAAAGGTGTGTGGGGTGGGGAGGGGATGAAGGACTCTCTTGATTTATTTGTTCATGTTGATTTCAGGGTAGTGTCAGCAGTTCTTTTCCTGTATTAAAAAGCTTTTGATAAATATCTGAATAGTGTCTAGATGTACTGTGCAATAGGGGACATTTGAACAATAAACATCCGAGGATATCAATGAGAACAGCTTCTAGCCTTATCTGTGTGAAACCCCAAAAGGGTGTGCGTGGAAGGATGCATATCAAGTGTAGGGTATATACCTTTTTGTGAAAAGGATGAAAACAGCACTCAGAAACAGATGCAATACAAATCTTCATTGTGTGCTAGAAATTTAATCTGGCAGGCACCTTTGGGACTATAACCCAGGCAGAAGCGGTGCACTATAGCTTCTCTAATTACAACAATGATCACCGGTGATGGCGTCTCACCTCTCCATTTTGCCATGATCCATTTTGAAGTGTGCATCGATCCATTTCTAACTGCAACGAGGGAAGCATGTGGTAATAGAATCTACAATTCCAAGGGTGAGCGGCAATAAACCGCAAATCCACAAATCCACAGAGACATCGTGGTAATGAATGAAGGCGGTGCCGTGGTGTGTTTAGCTTTCACCTTGTACTGATGCTAGTAGTACACCTTGTGATGTGGGAAATACTTGGAGTGCGCACAGGTTTGTATATAGAACAAAAGATTTTCTATGCACAAGGGCAAGCACTTCAGTCAAAAGTATTCTGTTCTTTATCTTACCCTGCTGTGAAAAAACTATGTTAAAATAAATGAGTGGACACTCTGAGGTCTGTGTGAACAGTGTCCACACAGACCTATCTGATGTGTGTACTATAAGCATACATATGAGCTGCCCAGCAATCAAGGGACTGCTTTCTGTGCCACACGGTCTCTGATGAATCATTACCAACTACCCTCCAACATGCCAGTCACACTCTCCAACATCATGCTAATGCGCAATCAACATGAATGAAAGACCAAAACAGCCATTAACTACCACCTGATGCAGCATATTTTCAACATTAAATCATATCCGCTTTCAGCAGAGCAAAACTGGAAATGAGCAGTAAGGTGGAAGGAGACACACAAAAACAAACAAACATCAGGTCTGGAATCCACTTAACTGTCCCACAAAAAGTGTGAGAAATTTTTCCTTCAATTAATATACATTAATATCGTGGTGACATTCAAAAGTACTACTTCCCACTAATGGCTTAGCTTGTAGTGATGGAGTACCAGATGACAGTGGCTAACATTAATGTATCCCAAGACACCGATGATAAATGGGGAGTACTCGGGTGGAGAAGTAAAGGCTTGCCTGCTAGTGGGCAAAATAAGTATTAGGGGCAAATAACAGGCGCTCAGGGCAATTAAGAGAAATGAGGCTCCAATTGGAGTGGATTTATTTCTCTATGGGTGATTTTGATGTTGCTATGAATCGAAGCCCAGCTAGTGATTGATTTGTGCTTTCGAGATTGGCTTAAAATCTCACTCTCACACCACCTCTGGCAATCTTAATTACAGCCCAAGTAGCATAAATTGTGAAGCCCACTGGTTCTCTTGTGTATCAGTCCTCTGTAACTTTTTCTCACCAGCTCTATGCATTACTTAAGATGTAATGGGGAAACAATTTCTGGAGGTTTTTGCTAACCTAACCACAAACATACGGATGAACAATGCATCATCGTTTCTTCCCTTTATACTAAAGTGAAGGCAAGATATCCTGACCATGGGTGAAAATGGGTGGAATGTGGGAAATTGGGTCAAATGGTTAAAACTTCACACAGCCCTGCTATTACAAATAGTGCATTTACTAGAGATGATGATCAAAACATTGGCTAATTATTTAGTTCTCTGTATTTAAGTCAATTAACACTCATAACAAGTCACTGTCTGATAATCTGTTAGCCAGCTAGTATAACAACACTCTCCCCACTTGGCTGAAAATCTGTCTGCTTTCCCTCATCTTTGTCAAACAGCCAAGATGGCAAACACTGAGTGTGAGAACTGTTTAGGGTTCCACACACAACTTTGATTTTTGCACACACCACGTAGGCCAGGGGTGTCAAACATAAGGCCCAGGGGCCAGAATCAGCCTGGCAAAGACTCCAATCTGGCCCACAGCATGGCTTTGGAAAATGTGAAGGACGACATAAATTATAAATGTTTAACTGTATTTTAGTATGTTTAACAGCTTTTGCCACATTCATAATAGGGATGTTCCTGGTGACTAATTTCTTAGTTGACTGAAGAAGGGAAAAAAGTATACTAATCAACTAGTCTAAAACCATATGTGAGATTAACATCAGAAAAACAAATAAATTGTGACTTAAAAGTGTGGTCCGCTGTGACACATATAATAAATTATGCTCATTTTATAATTCCAAAGGGCACGTATCTCAATAAAAGTTCAATTCTAAAATGATAATAAAACAATACAATACAAACATCCATCCATCCGTTTTCTTCCACTTATCCGGGGCCGGGTCGTGGAGCTGCAGCCTGAGCAGTAAAGCCTAGACCTCCCTCTCCCCAGCTTCCTCCTCCAGCTTACGCCTAATACAGACTTCAGTGCTGGGTCTTTGTAAAGCTACAATGTAATTTAACGTAAGTGGCTGATGTTACTGCCGCATTTACGCCTGTGCAGGTGCACTGCATGTATCAGTTACTCGTTGTCCTGGTGTTTGACATGCGGTGGCGGCCGACAGAAACATAAAATGCTGGGACTTTTTCCCCTCCTGTCTACAAACTTGGGGGAAGTAACCACAAATGCACTGAAGGAAATCGACGGTGTTTCTAGGGACGTGCGCTTCAGGTTACTTTGTAAAACTTTAAAAATAGCTAACGATATTAGACTTAACAAAAAATATCAGGCAAAAGAATAACAAGTTGTGGCTATTTTTCTATAATGATGTCAGGGCAGCAGCTCTATCTGGTGGCAGATGGCTGTGTAACATTTATGACAAACACTTACGGCACTGGGTATCAGTTAAAATCTTAACAATTACGCTAACCGACTAGTACGTCTAGAACCGACTAATAACAATAGTGACAATTAATCGTCTGAGTCATGCACGTCCCCATCCCTAATTAATACTACATCAACGCAAGTAAATAATAGAAAAAATTTTCACTTTGTTCTCAAATCAAAATATCTCAGGGATTAAATGTGTAGTTAAGCTTCTTTACACTGACAGAAAGGGAAGTTTCACTGGTCTGAAACTGAATGAATTGAACTGGTCTGGCCAACTTAAGATCAAACTGGGTTGTATGTGGCCGAAATGTAAAATCAATTTGACATCCCTGACCTAGGCGTAGTGTGCAGTGCATGTAGCCGTGGTTGTCATTGTGATCAGACTTAGACCCTTAAAACAGTAACTACAAAAGAATATAACTGGACTGTCATGGATGCACAATGTATAGGTTTTCTTAAAGAAGAAGAAGAAGAAAAAAAATCACCGATGGGTATTTCATAACAGAAAATCCTTCAGACATCTCACTACCTTCTGCAAAACTAATTTGCCCTAATTTGGAGGCCTTGCCCTAAACGTTTACCCAATTACTTTAAGTCACCCTTGGGTTAGCAAAGATGAAATACATATTCCAGCAAAAATATGTTTTCAATACTAACAGTATTCATTAAATCAAAACAATTTTAAGCATACTGTCAGAAATTGATATTCTAGGTTTAATATTTTTACAAATACTTTTTGGTAACCACATCCAAGAACAACAACAACAAAAAAAAATTCCATGATAAATTTGAGAAAGTACATACTGCACTCTTGTACAAGGGTGAATACTACATAATGTCTTTCTATTTATATAATCTTTAACAGTAAGGCAGATATATCGCATACCAAAAAAGGTATTCACATATTATACTCAGGAATATTAGTGCATAATGCACCCATACTACATAATCTGCTGATATCAACGCATTATGTATAACATCACTATCATCAAAAGGCAACCATGTAAAAAACGTAATGCAACCGTGTTATTTACAGTTGAGCAATATTGCTGAGCAGCAGGTATGGCTTTAATATTGCTTGATGAAGAGTCAGTCTGCTATTTAGGAACCATGGGTGTTCTGGAATTTAAATTTTCGTTGTATACTTGTGTACAATGACAAAGTTCAATTTAATCTAATCTGAGTCATCTCTGACCAACATGTTACACAATGCTCAGCCAACCAGAAGTTTGTATCACAGGCTAATCAATTACACTGCAGACTAGAACAGATGTTACTACAAACCGTCTGGCTCTTCACCTGGAAATTTGGGATTGTGAGGAGAATGATTCTAAATTGAATTTGGGAATTTCCAGGGAGTGAATGGAGAGAAGCCAATAAGTCCCAGTTAGTACACTTGCTACAGCTTTTTGGATCAACAGATGACTTTTCAGGGTGCTTTTAAAACATCCTGATGATAAGGAATTACTGCAGTCCAGCCTAGAAATAATAAATGTCTGGGCTAGTTCTTCAGCACCAACCTGAGACAACAGTGGATGTGTATCAGCCTTGTCAAAATAAATGACAATATAACCAAGCAACCAAAGCCAAATGTAACCATATTCTGCATCGAGATGCTAATCCTAGCACCAAAGAAACCAAGGCTACTGCTGCTAGCACAGTTAAGGTTAGCTAAACTCTATACAGAGCAATACTGTACTGGTCCAAGGCTACATAACATAACCAACCAAGTAGGTATGAACATAACATAACCATATTGCTGCCCGCACAGCTGTCAGCTGAATGTGACAATGCATCATTGTGTGATGAGGCGAGTGTCACACTTTTTGCCAAAATCGTTAATCTAGCTGTTAATCATAATATAATTGTTAGGAGCAAAGCTACTCTTTTAACAGTAGGCTTGTTTTAACTGTGCTACTGTAAGTTACAAGGCCATGCTGTTGACTCATGAAGCCATAAAACTGACTGATGCTGAACAGAGCAATAAAACAAGGAAACAGCATTTATAAGCAGGCCACATCACCTAACTCTTAAAATAAAATGTATACATATAGCTTTCACTTTCCCCTTTTAAAACATGCAACCACTAAAATGGTTATTTAAAAAGCAATATTATTTATATATTTTAATGGGATATTAAAGCTATTACAGCTAGGGCACATAAAGGGCCAGCAGCAGCCCTTAATATTGAAAGCATAATGAAAGGTGATGCAATGCTGCTTGTATGATGCCAGTAAGAGTCCAATCTTTTCACCGTCTCGTTTTACAGCAACATGCCTCTTCTTGCTTCCTGTTGGAAATGTTAGATGACGTTCTCAAGCCACAACTCCCGCCACGTGGGCTCTGCGGCTGTTCCAACCTGTCAACATCCTCGAAATGAGGATCCACGACCGTCACGCGCAGGTGGGGTAAGCGGTGAGGCCTGGGCCCGAAGCTTTATCATAGTGCTGATATGATGAGAAATGTAAATGTCAGTTGTCACCACTGCAGCACTCAAAGGATGTCAACAAAGCAAGAATGTCACTGCTTCTCCACAGTGGCATCAGGACTCATCGAAATGATCGTGGAGCACTTTTGCTGTAAAGGCTGAATGTCACTCTCTAGCAGTTGATTTCGGCTTTGTGGGGGAATATATTTTTATGTAAAGATATACTATTTCTTACCGCACGCCTGAAACATCCAATTTAAATTCAACAACCTCCATTATTTTTCATAGTGAGAGAATATAGGCCACCATTACTGAAGGAAAAATACATGCCGCTTTCTCCAGTTTGTGATAACATGAAACACTTAAGCCTGTCACCCTACAAGTCTCTGGTAATTGAACTGCTTCGTTTGGTATTCAGCAAACTATCCCCTACATGCACTGCCTATTTTGGTCTCTAATTACAAAGAAATAGGCAATTCGGCCTCCCTCACTTGGTATAGATATTAAATGGGTGGGCAGGACTGAGATGCCTTAGTAATATGATTTTCCATCCCTGTCTTTCTATCACACGCTCTTCTGTCTGTCCCCATCCGTCACCGTGTTGACAGGCGTCTTAAATGGCAGAGGAGGATCTGATATTTTGGCGTGGAGAGCTGGCTTTGAACAAAGGCAAGCGTGGCTCAAAAAACTGTCTTAGCGGCAGCTAATATGACAGCTCTCTCCCCAGATGAATGTGACTTTTGACAAATGAATGCTGTTACACTTTCAGCTGCCCAGCAAGTCAGGCACCCCACCACCTCGATTTGAAGCACAGATGGGTTTATTTTTTAGGTGTGCTTTCAGACCTGTGAAGTCTGCCTTCTAGCTAAACACTACATTAGGTTGTTGCGTTAACAACCTCCTTCTTCAACCTCATTCTTACACGTGTATATGCGAGCTCTCTGCCGCATGACTGCAGTCACCGATCGCACTGGGTAAGTTTCTGTCATATGTAACATAGAAGCAATCAGTTAACACATTTAAGGCAACATTCTGAAAGTGACTCACTATCATATTTGATCACCGTTTTAGTCAAAAAAGAACCAAAAGCTGCTCAGATACGATATTTTGCTGTTTTTCTTTGCTACATGTAAAACTGTAAAATTTACATCTTTAGGTTTAATGACTGATGAATGAGATTACTGTCTCTTTGGGCCCAAGGGCACGGTTTTGACAATCAGATAATTTATTTTATTAACTGAAAAACAATGAAGCGAGTTGCAGCCTTAGCTGTATGTGGGACAGATAAGTCAAGTAGAGACATTTTTTTTGTTTTTCCTACTTAGTCTTCCAGAACCAGAACATAAACAGAAAACTTGGTCTGTTATGCTACAGTCATACTAGGAAAAACAGTGTTTGGAGACCATCTGTGTGCTATGAACTTGTGATCTTCTTTCCTTTGAAACAGTTGCTTTGAAGACAAGGTCCAGTTCTGTGACCACTTGCAGTCAGTTGCTGCTTGAAAAATGTCTTTGGTGCATCATGATGGTGGTAAAATGGCAATAAGATGGCAGTTAGTCTGCCAGCAGTTTGTGACTAAATGTGGTCAAGTTGGCAATTGTATTTATTCGTGATAATATGGTGATTAACTGTGATAAATCTGTTGCCATCTACACGCACAAAAATTCACATTTACTACTTCCATTCACAGTCCAGCAAGAACCTTATAGATCTGAAACAGAAATTCCTCCACAAATAGTGACGTAGTTGCTGCAGGATGGCAATTTGCAAAATGACACCGGCAACCTTGGCAGCCTTGCTTTTATAGAGGAATATGACCAGGATACAATCAGTTGGCAACCAGTTCAGTCGAGTACCCTTCTGCAAAGAGACGTGCTGTGGACGAGTCCGGGCAGACTGGCTCAGAATGATTGCAACATGTTGGCAACCTGTTTGTGCTTATAAATTAGACGACAGTTATTTGCAAACCTTCTCCAATATGTCTGAGCGTGACTGCAGCCATCCTATTGTTCCTTTAGTGTGACTGAACCATAACGGAGCAACTCCATTTAACACTTTAGCTCCAATTTTAAAAGACACATGCTCTTTTTTTTTGTTTTTTTTTTAAATTTCAGACTAATCTGTTTGAGGGTCATGCAATGTTACTATGAAATCTGCTTAAACTGGATTTCTGTTCTAGAGTCAATGATCGTGATCACACTGATACCAAGTGTTACGAAAGACAGCCTCTGCTCCAAGAGTTTCTGCTTCAGGGAATAGAACCACAAATGGCAGACCAACTGCTTTTGGTACTTGCCAACAGTCAGGCGATCAAACAGATCAGTGGAGGATAAAAATTAGCAGCCTACCAGAGTTGCAGTCATCTCCAGCATATCCATCCTGACAGACACAGAAGCCCTCCTTGCAGACTCCCTTCTTGCTGCAGTTGTTGGCACAGTAGACAAGCGAGCAGTCCTCTCCCACATACCCAGGCCGGCACTGGCACGTCCCGTTAATGCACAGCCCCTGGTCTGAGCAGTCGTTGAGACACCTTCCAACCATGCAGTCTTCGCCTGTGAAGGACTCCTCACACACACACTCCCCATCGATACACAATCCGCGGCCTGAGCAGTCTGAGGGGCAACGCGGCTCTGAACAGTTGTCACCGCCGAAGTCACGGTCACACACGCACTCCCCGTCAACACATACCCCTTGACCGGAGCAGTCATTTGGGCAGCGAGGTTCGGAGCAGTTTTTGCCGGTCCATCCTTCCTCGCAGATGCAGCCGCACAAATCAAAGTTGAAGCTGCCGTGGCCGCTGCAGCCTGGGACGAAGTCCAAACGGCCTGAAAAGGCAGATTGAAACACTTCATGTAAGTGACAAAACTATGTTTTATTCAAGGGTAGAAAGCCTCCATACAACCGTCATTAATGGAAGAGTTTGAATATTCAGAGTAACATTTGTGCATTTTTAAGATAGCTACCCTAAAAAAAACACCATGAAATATATACAGTATATTTAAAGAAACAGATCAATTCAGTATAAAATAAAAAAGTAGTAAAGAATCAGTTATGGTTTGGTCAAGCATGTCCGCATGCCTCAACAACCCTGATGGGAGAAACAGCAGTCTAACATCCAAAAAAATACTATTTCTAGCTTGCATTTCCCATCCTTTCATTGTCCTCACAGGCAGAGCATTTCATCCTTTTTCTGATTCTGATCGTGACTGCTGGAGATAATCATTTTCTCACAGTGGAGATGGAGCGTTTTCAGAAAATATTTGACGGGGGTGATGGTGTCAATGGAGCAAATCCTTTAGCCATAATAAATTCTGTATCTCTATCAGTTGCAGTCCCCTCATATTATAATGGCAACATCTCTTGAATAATGAACACATTTTTGCCAGTAGCAAAGGTTTCTCCACACATTTTAGACTATGCACAAAAAAAAGAAGAAGAAGAAGAAAAAAAGGCCCTCCAGCATCAATATTTTGTTGCTATCTGTAATTTTGTCAGCCTGGTTTACTTTCAGTATAATTCATATAAATCTTCTCATAATGCAGCGTGATTTGAATTTTTTTTTTCTTGCCATTCTTTATATTTTTGCTTCAAAAAGCTTGCTGCAGTTACCAAGGTCTGATGTACAGTCCCTGCGAGGCTTTATAGACAAGAATGACATCCTCCAAGTTTGTTTATATTCATTGTTGTCAGTGTTAAACAGTACTCACCCATGGCTGAGTTCTCCCCACAGCATCCAGATCCACACTGAGCTCTGAGCATGGAAACCTCTCTCTCTAGCATCTCAACCCGGGTGGCGAGCTGCTGAATTGTGGCTGTTGCTGGACAACCACATGCCGCTTTGGGGATATTGATGCGGTGTGTAAACGTCACCTAAACAAGGAGAAATTTTTGACAACTAAGTGCATCCATTAAGCAAAATAATTGCTGTGAAGTAGAAATGCATCTTTAATTAATCTGTTGTATCAAATATACGGACACACACCTACTTCCTTTCAAGATGCTTTCATTACACATCCATAGAAACATTATCACTCATTTGGAGTCATGTTCACGGCCTCCTGATCAAGACAGGCCTGTGAGTCAATCTTTTAGCTCTGTTTTTGTGCTACTCTCTCCTGATGTAAATAGCTGTCTCTTTAGCTGCAAAGTGCTCTGCTGTGTTCACCAGCTTTGTGTGTTTGCTGTATAATGCTGAGCAGGTAGAGTGGGTTTTTAGAGCTTTATTTCCCCAAAACAGTTGCCTGCTGCAGCAAAAATCAATGCTATGAGAATGGTGTGAGCTTACCAAAAGAGTTGCTGGCCAAACAGGTAGAAGATAAGCTAGACTCTGTAAACCCAGGGACGCTCTGTAAACCCAGGGACGCTGTGGATTTGGGTGATAATTCTCTGTAGGTTTATCACTCTGAGCTGCCACATTCACATTGTGAAATTTATTTTTTACACTGTCATGCTTTCATTCTAGCCATTTTAAACTTTGAGCCTTTATAAAGGATGAGTCGGGAAAGACTGTTGAGCCACATTTGATGCTCCAAAGCTTGAAATATCATAAATTCTAAGACTATAAGACCTTGTGTGTGGATGTGTGTCTGTACTTTGCCAATTCAGTTTTATTTATATAGTGCCAAATCACAATAAACAGTCGCTTCAAGTCTCAAAGAAGGGCGTTATCCCACTCACAAATACAAAGTACTCGTATGGACTCGGGTGCAAACTTACAGACAGATACAGACGCTTCTGAAAGCATGAGTTAAAAGCGTCCAGCCATTTTTATGGCTACGGTATTTACAGTCTGGATCCAGCATCTTCTCATACCACCTAGACATGCATCTGCACCTCTTCATCACCAGAATTTCAGCACAAAACAAACTTTCTAGTTTGACAGTTTCACTTAGACTGAATTTGGGAAACTTTAGAACTAAGGAAACCCAGACAGAGAGGCAGAGGGAATATACGTGCATAGATACAACAGCCAATTGACTCTGGAGATGGGTTGAACTGAGCATCTGTTGAGCTGCTGCTGGAGAGCGGTGAATTCCGCTGTGGTTCTTTGTAATTTGTAGTTATACGAGGAACTATTAGGTTTTCTTTTATTTTTCTGTCACATATTATGCTCCTGAATGTGCATGTCAAAGAGAGGTGGTAAGTTTAATAAGGTCATCCCAGGCAGAAGCCAAGTGTACCTGCTGTTCAGTTTTGTTTTGTTTTTTTATTTGCAAGAGGCAGCCAATCGGGAGAAAGCTGGCTTAAAAGGAGGGTGACCTTATGGGGAGAGGAGGAAAAATGAGGGGATGCATCAAGGCCCAGTATAAAATTAACAAGGACTGTTTCGAATTCTAAATTGTAAATATATGAGCATGAGTGTCCTGTAACCTTTCCTTTTTAGAATTTGCTGGTTATAAACTACAAGTTTTAATTCGTCAAACTGTGACTGATTGGCACTGAAGAGCAAACAATCAGCACCATTTTTGTGGGTCAGAACATCAACACATTGGTGAGAGATGTCCTGTGATCACATTACAAAATGGTCTCTAGTTACAAATTAACTCTGGATAACACATCACCATAAAATTCACTTCTTTCATTTCATATTTTGTCACATGGGATCATATAAATTACTCTAAAAAGTCCCAGCTGAGTCATCCTAAAGATTGTATGTCTTACAAACTTTTACTGCTAATTGCACACAAATAAAATATTGTTTAAACACCCACCTGACTCTCAGCATCCAGTGTTTGCTCTGTGTATTCTGTTGCTCCATTTGGATCAACTGGGCCCTCTACAGAAGGTCTGGATCCCAACTCAGCACGAGAATCTATGACAGTAAAATGAACAAGTCGCAAAAATTTTGAAATGGCTTGTGTGTGTGTGCGTGTGTGTGTGAGTGTGACCAGAAATCAATCCAAAGTCTGCACTTTCACCTGGGCCCAACGGAGCAGAGGTGTCCAAGTCAACGGAGCATAAAGACTCCAAGGGTACATTGATGTTATACACATGGTTAAAGACCAAAGGTTGCTCCCGCAGGGTCTGGTTGGCTGAGGAATCAGAGGGGGCAGATCCCCTCCTGGGATCTGTCTCCTCACTCTGGTGGTGCGAACCAGCTTGTTGTCTCCTGATGGAGCAGCATGAGCGGCACCCTGGAGTGAGACACAAAATGAAACAAAACAAACAAAAAAAAAAAACAGCACAGTGTTTTGTACTCATGGGCATCCAAGTGTTTTTCTTTTTATTTTATACCTTCTGTTTATAAAATGATAGAGTGAAAACTTAGAGAAGAGGCCAGGGGGACATAAGATGACACTAATATACCGTATATAAAATATTTTCTCACTTGCTGCAACACTGACAAAGCAATTTTCACATTTATAATATGGGTCATTTTTAAAATTCTGTGGTGACAGTTTAGTGTTTTCAGGTTGTGCTTTCAGTGCGTGTGGCAGAGGATTTGAAAAATTACTGACATTTAATAAAGTTATAACTTCTTTGAAGGTGAAATGGAGTGAAAAGAAGAAAATACAGCTTAAGGCAGGTATGTTTAAACTCCACTGGATAAGCTGAGCATGTTGCTGAATAGTGACTCTGGATTTTTACTACTTTAAAATATTTGATTTATGACCATGGAGATTAACTGCACCAATAATACACAATTAACTGTTTGCTAAACTCAGTCCTTCAATAGTGCAATCAAAACTAACACTGACGTAGCATGATAAGTATGTCCACATGTCAGAGTGATGTGCACCGGAACATATTATGTATTCACAAACTTTGGATGGGGTATTTTTCTTTTTTTTCTGGATCACTTAAAAAAAAAACTCCCAAAAAAACAACAGAAATTAGTTAATAAACTATTATTTCTTCTATGTTACCACATGCTAGAACTGATATAGGATTTTTAAGACCAATACTGATAGTTGGTGATTTAAAAATCCATCAGGCATTTTTTTTCTTTCATATACATGAAACAAACAGATTTCCCTAACATTTGTTATGTGTATTTTTATTTTTTTTGTAACTCATTTAAGCTCGACTTAGCTAGAATCAACTGGTTGTTGTGGGTGTGGCAGGGAAGTTACCGAGTGCCCCCTGTTGGACAAATTATGCAACATCAACAATGGTTGAAGTATGGTTGAAGTGTGTGTCCCGTTTTTTCTTTACTATTTAATTTTCATTTATTGGCTATTATATACCAATATATCGGCAAATAGCTAATATCGACCAATAATATCGGCCCACCGATAAGTCGGCCTAACAGACTACATATTACTACGTTTTTTTGATTACATTTCCATCTACTACACTGATTGAAGCTATTATCTATTTATTGTGTTGTAATGTATGTCTTGTTTTATTTAATGAAACAAATTCTCTCCCTTTTTTATCAGCACTCTCCGTGGTCTTTAAGCTGAGTTATTGATTGAGTTATATGATTGAGTCTGCGCCTATCATCGATCCTCAATATGAACTTTTATTGAGGAAAAATCCTACATCTTCCTTGTGCTAATTAGGATTCAAGCCAGTGCCTGATCGCTCGGTGCCGTGCCTGGCTAAGGTGCCATCACGCCGGGCTGAGAATTTCCACTGTTAGCTACCAGAACAGATCGCTATCATCACAGTTAGGCAGTGGCATGGCCATTAGCATTTTTCTGACTAGAACCCTACTAATGTGTCTGTATTAGCCTAACCATAGCTCTGTAGCTAGCCACCAGGTAGCAGATCATTATATGTAAACTAGCCCAGCTCCACTAATCCAGTTTTCTATCCTTGTTTACGTCTAAAGTTATAGCAGAGCTTGAGAAATACTTCAGTCAGAAAATGGGATAGCATCTTTAGATGGAAACTAGTGAGCTAACTTCCTGCTAACTTCTGCAAAAACTTATAAATCCTCTTTTTCATGGACGCCTGGACATTAAACTTTACTGTAACACCTAAGAAAATATCTGCATCATTTTAGCAGAGTTGAAAGAATCTGGACCATTAGTCTTGGTCGTGAGAAGCCCAGAGATGGCTAATGGCGTCAAACTTAACAAGAAGTCAGAGTTTAAAACAAGTGAACTGTTTGACAAGACAGGGCCTAGTAATAGCAGTAGTAGTATAAGGATGGTGGCTTTTTGCTGCAGACTCTCCTTTTCTGACCACTTTATAAGTTCAACAAAGTTTTCCCAAAGTGTGATTCAAAGTCAGAACAGAATGTCACATGAGGAACAACACAGACTAAAATAGCGTCTCAGCATTGTGTATATGCTAATAATCAGCTAAAACATCTTAACTGAGAAATTTTTGCTCAACTTTTCTTCAACAGACAAAGTCTCTGCCTTCTTTTAACATTGTTTGTGCTGAGAAACACAGCGATTACACTCTTTTTAGAATTCTCCATTATACCTGATTGGGGTAAAAATACATTTTTGTTTTAAAAGAAGAGCTATGGGTTCCCTGATCCAACCTGCAACACCACCGAGGCTGATATAATTTAAAAGCCCGACTGTGTGACTGTCTCACAATTAAAACATCAGAATTAAAGCAGTAATAGATTAGTAAATATATACTAGCATCAGACTTTCTTACTAGCTATGTTTGTAACAATGAATCCAAACTCCAAACTCCGTGTCAGCTGATCACACAGCCACCCATGCTTTAACATGGAAAACCATGTAGTGTTCGAAGCTAAGAAACACTACATGGTGTAGTTGCTCATCACACAAGCCTACGCAGAATATGGGAAGATGCCGATAGATAGGGTTGCCACCCATCCCATAAAATACAGAATCATCCTGTATCCCCAGAAACGAAGACGCTTGCAAAGATACAGACGTGAGTGGGAAGACGCACATCCGTGGCTGAACAGCGTCAGTGGGGATGAGTTTAAGGCAAACTGTAACATTTGTCGGCAAGTATGTTGAGTACGCACGGCGGGCTGTCTGATATAAGGCAGCATGGACCAGGAGAGCAACACTGCAGAAACATCAGAGGGCAGAAAAGCCAGGCATCAGTGTCGCAGTTCTTCATACCACAGTCATCTCCGGAGGCTGATATGGTACACAACATTATGTTGTTATTGATTCAGTTTCCTATTGTGCTTTAGACTATTGTGGTTTGATTGATTCTTTAGGATGTTGCATCTGAATGATCATTAATTGAATATACAGTAGTATTAGAATACATACACATGGCCATTGAAAGAACAAATCATGCCAATAGATGAACAGTAAACCTCTGTTTCTTGAGACTTTGGCAAAATCATGTCCCACCAAAAAAGTGCAAATTCCATTGCACATTAAATGTAAAAATTCATAAACCATAACTGAGGTTAATCTCTGAGAGATTTTGACACAAATATTATGATTATTATTTAGTAATTTATATGATTTTATGATATGTAGGTGCCCACAAAATCATTTGTCCCAAGACAAGAGTCTGTAATTTTGATTTGATGATAAAGTTTTCATCTTATTTAGTTATATTAGTGCACACTCTACACAAACAGATCAGATTAGGTGCTAGTGCTACTGTCATGTGGTAGATCATACAGTATATCGTTTACTAGGTTAATTGTGCATTAACTTGTGTGCAAGTTGTGCTTTATTGCACTTTGTTATATATTTGCATGTAATGTGGCCTTATTTAACAGCACTTTTTATGCAACAATCTTTCACAATAAAGTCTTCACTGCTAAAAAAGTATTTCATTTTATGTATGACTAATTGCTTTCTTGATCACCCCTTTACAAAAAAACACAACATAAAATGTGAGTCGGGCAACTTGAACCCTGTTGGTCATGGCACTGAGAAGCCGTGGCGGGGGTCCCTTATTTTCATTTGTGAAAGGTGGCAACCCTACTAATAGACAGATATCCGCAAACGCAAACCTGCTGTCTTGGCAACAGGGGGAAACTTCAAGACAAAGGATTACGTTTGAAAAACATCACGGCTTTGGGGGCGCCACCATCCTTATACTACTAGCAGTCAGGAACTGCTATTACTAGGCCCTGTCTTACACTTTTACTTAGAATTTTCTTTATGTTATGTGATACTAACATAGTAGTTTCCTTGTTGCCATGTTCTAAACAGTGCAACAGCTGGTCTAGGTTGATAACAAGACTTGAAGAATCAGGTTTAGCCTCGTCCTTGAACATTATCATTGTGTTTGTGGCTTTTAAGTGTGTTTATAATAAAATTTAAAAAAGAGAGTTTTCTTTAAAAAGAAATGTGAAAAAAGAAAAAAGCCATCACTAACTAGTGGAGAGAAAATTAGCTTAATTAGGTAGCTAGCTACAGCTGTCGGGGACAGCTGTCATTGTCGTGAAAAAGAAAAAGAGAAACCTACTTTTGTCTGGCTCTTTCTATTGCTTTACTGAAAATCCCAAGCTCTGCTTCTGTTGTTTATTACTGAAAACTGCACAACTGTAATGTGGGAGCAGAAAGCTTGACAAACACAACATTAACTGTGAAACTTTTGGGTGTAATAACTGAAAGAGTATACTTTTTAGAAGAAACTAGAACAAACACAAATGCAGTCAGCCTAACTCATTACTTCTCCTTGACATTCAAACTGGCCAGGGCAGGATTTCAGTGGATCTGTGCCCAGAATCAAGTGATTCACATTACTGCCAAAAATAGTTGAGTGGAAATAAAGAATGAATATGGGAAAAAAAAAAGCTTCTGATGGTGCTAGTCATTAAAAGAAAAACAAAAAACAAAAATAAAACAATGGGGATATTTTTTTTTAAAACAAAATTCACCTGTAGAGCAAGAGACAGAGCCAAAGCCAGGATCCAGCTTGCTGTGGGCACAGTGGCCCGGTGGTGCTGTTGTTTTGCCATCGGCATGCTGGGAACAGCCTGAGTGAACACTACCATCCACTGGCAGCTGTGGAGGAGCAAAGAAGTAGAAGAGAAAGAGGTGAGGGAAGTAGAGAATTGGTGAAAATTTAAGGAAAGAAAACTGTACGACGTTGTTCCTGTGTGTGTGTGCATGAATATGTAGGGGATGTCAGGATGTACATTTCTGTATGTCTACTGTATGGGGAGGAAACTGGGGAGTTGTAGTACCTTCAGCTTATCCGCTGTAAATGATAAATAAATGCCTTTGATCTGATGTGAAATAATTGGCTTTATAGAGAAAAAGAAACTCTTCCAGGGATTATGGCGTCAGCTAAGAACCTTTGAATGGATTTCACTGTGCAATACCAAATATTTGATCTTCCCACTTGGGAGCAATACAGAAATATTGCTCAGGGAGAGGGTTGATAGATGGATTTCAGCAGAGACACGGCCTGAGTGATGCTGCTGTAATCCCCTCTCCGTTGAGTAGAAAAGGGAGAACGGGAAACGACTGGGAAAAAAAAAACTGTACAGCTGATGCGGATGCTTCAAGCAAACTGTCAGATATCAGCAGGGGGATGACAGGAAAGAGCTGAAGTTTAATTTTAAAGTTGCTAGTTTTGTCACAACAATGACACATATTCACTTTATGCTCGTCCATACCTTTTTCGCACGTTACCCTCGAATCTTAACAGGTATATATGGTTAGTATGGAGGGAAGAAGGACTTAAAAAAATGTCACGGGTCTGTGTTGTCTGCATTCAAAAAAACCTCTTTTATCATAATAATGCATCTCATGTTGGTGAAGCAGCTATTGCTCTCAGCTGGCTCCTTTTGTGAGAGACAGATGGAAGTGTTCTTATCGCACCTAACTGGCTCAGGCCTTTTTTTTTCTTTTTTTTTTTTTTTGATCATTTTTGGTGGAAATGTTGAAACATCAGTGTATTTGCACATAAATGAGAAACACAGAGACCCCCAGTGCGTTTGAGCCAAGCATCCTTTAACGTTGTCTCATTCAGAGAAAATGAAATGTGTTTTTTTTCTTTTTCTGGAATTAATGCATACTCAGTGTTCTAGACTATCTGCTTATATACTGAAGATTATTCACACAGCCACCCATCCATCTGAGAAGATCCTTCATTTTGTGACAAAGACAAAAAAATACCTTGAGTAGATGAGTGAGGGATTTTCTATATGTGTGCTGAACAGCTACATTCCTGTTGGCACATACAGTTTATCAAAAATTGTCCCATAGGAGGAGAACAGTTGGTCATATGTTACCATTTACTGCACGCCTCGCTCCACACTGTGCTTCAAATGCTTTTAAAAATGACTTTGGCCTTGAAGAAACCGACTTCCAGCCAGTGCTCTTTACTTTATGGTGAAGAGATGGAAAATTTTTCCACTTTGAAACCTCCCTTCAAGCATGGAGCTTCTGCCTGACACGACTGGAGCCATTTAACTCGTGAATTCACCGCACAAACGAGAAGCATGAAGACGATGACAGAGTGAGATGAACAAAGCCAACTGGAACTGTCTTGTTCACCACCATTTGCTAAAGTTGCATCGCATTGGCTAACTTCAGTAGATGGCAGACACATGCTTAAAAGATGACAAATGGCATCACATCCGTAGTCATTTCATTCAGCTCCTAAAACAGGTAAGACAGGAAGCAGCTCTCGTGCACAACTGTTACCACAATATTACGATATAAACAGTTTGAGTTGATCTTTTCTCATTGTGTTTACCACATTCTATTTGTGTAGTTTATTCTCCTCTAGACTTAGATCCTCAACTCAGTGTTGTTGCCATAGTCTTCCAGCAGTCATTGCCCCATGCAAGTCTTCCTCTGTGCATGACCTTGTCTATTTTTATCATTTATCAGAGGAACAGAAATTTGTACTTAAATAATGTTGGGATAATTTTTCAGGTATATCCAAGGTCAGAGGTCAGAGTTTTCTGATAATCTTGAACGAAATAACTAACAATCAATGTAGCCTAGCCTGTTCAAATTAATTCCATAGATTTATCTACAGTCAACAAAAATATAAATGCGCAAAACAGTTTCTCTATTTCATCTCATAACTAAATCAACAATGTATGAGAACAATAATTTGTGTATGCACTCAGTATCATTTCAGGCTTCAATAGCAACCAGTTTTTCAGGTCTTTGTGCAGCAGTCCATGTGTTATCACAAAGCAAACACAGCATGGTCAGCAATCAGGGTTCACAGCACTCAGTACCAAGTGTGTCCACCATTGGTGTCGTGCATCTGCGGCGCATAGACATCACCAGTTTGTCAGTGGTGGCCTGTGGGATGTTGTCCCATTCCTCCTAGAGTGCATAGGCATGTTAAGGGATAGGCCATTTTAACCTTTTGGGTTTGTATGTTTATATTTTTGTTGAGTGTATTAAACAGCTTGTGTGACTTAGGTCTTACCATAATAATGCCAATCATAGAATGTTTTATATTTATTATGATTTTAACATTTCTTATTCCTGGTTCTTACTTAGCCATTTGCAAGTCACCAAGGCTCATTTGAACCACATCTACTGAGTCCTGTAATTATGTGTTCTAGGACTTGTGCTTTCAGGGGATCCGTGCCACCTAAACATTCTACTGCCAGGAGGCTGAGGGGTAGCACTGCTGGCTGACAGTATTTTTTGTTCAGTCATTGTAAGCATTTTCATGCTTAAATTTGGTTTAAAAGTTAAACTGATCTGATCCAAATTCTGGATTTGCAGATTACTTGAACTGAACATGGGAAACGTCTGCTGGGGGGGGCCGGGTTGGTTGTTTGAGTTACTGTTGCCTTCCTATCAGCTCAAGGCAGTCTGGTCATCTCCTCTGACCAATGGAATCAAGAAAGTATTTTCCCCAGAGAACTGCCGGTCACTGGATATTTTCTATTTACTTTATATTTTTCAGACTTTTATAGTTTATGGTTTTCTCCATAAACCATAGAGATGGTTGTGAGGGAAAATCCCAGTAGATGAGCAGTTTATGAAATATTCCAACAACCATGCCATGTTCAAAGTCACTTAAATCACCTTTCTTCCCCATTCTGATGTCTGGTTTGAACTTGCCTACACACACTGAGCTGCTGTCACATGACTGGCTGATTAGATATTTGTGTTAAAAAGATATATATATATATATATATATATATATATATATATATATATATATATATATATATATATATATATATATATATATATTTGTGTGTGTGTTTGTGTGTGTGTGTGTGTGTGTGTGTGTGTGTGTGTATATATATATATATATATATATATATATATACACCATTTTATTTAATACCAGTGTCTTTTCTATGAACCAGAAACTGAAGCATAATGACACAGAAGTATCATACACGTTTTTATTTCTCTCACTATAAGCAAACAAGGTAAAGGTGTGGTGCATGCATTCAGTTTCATCCTTGAAGGCAAATACCAAACCTATATATAGTTTTACACTGGCGGTAATATAAGTTTGAAACAGGTTCAAAGTCATAAGAGTCCACTTCTGTCATAGGGTCATGGTGCAAGCTGATGCCCACAAGCGTTGCCACACAGACAAGGTTTTTCACAGAGGCTCAACTAAATACAGACTCACTCATTCACTCTGAAGAGAACCAACATGCTTCAGGCAGTAAAACAGGCTTAATTTACTCAATTTGTTCCAGGAGAGAGAACATATGCACTTAGAGAAGCAAACACAAAACCACCTGGCGATGATACACATGCTTTCAAATCCACAATGCATTCACATAATGCACAAATGTATTGTAAAATGTGTATATCTTCATAAAAGCAGACTCTATGTCATGAATCAAGTGTGTTTAGTCCCCTGTATTAATAAAAGTCCAGTCTCAGAAGTACAAAAAGTACTTCTTTAGCTTCAAGGGAAAGTATGTGTGCATGTGCGTGCATGATGAAAGCCAGTTCTTTACTGCTAACTGTTCTGTTCATGTAGGAAAATATAAATTTTATAGCTTAGAGGATGCTCTGAAACAATGCTGTCACATCATGTATTACCTGGTGATTTTCTTCAGTGAAATTGGGTGAGTTCACCCCCTGCGAGGCTGAAATGAAAATGCCTGTTCCAATTATAATAAAAACCATCAGGGCACTTTATGCAATGTCACAAAGGAAAAGGTAAAATCAGCCTACACAAAGGAGGCCGCTCCAAAATATCCTGAGCTATAAAATGAATCACAAAAGCCAGCAAGCTTATAAGTTTGATGTTTAAAAAAACTCACTTTGATCTTGTCTTCCTAACTTTTTTCATCTCTGTTAAATTAAACTTCTCTCTGAGGTGAATATCTGAATCTTTGACAATATCCCTCTCTTTCATCCACAATGCGGTTTATGAGCAACCGAGTCAATACAAAAGAGAATTGAATCTAAATCATAGCGTAATTATACCAAGATACTAATCCTATTCTTTAGAAACAGTTCTTTTAGCAGATACTGAAGCTGGAGCTTGTAAATGACAAAACGGCATCTTGGTTTTAGGACATAATAATTACAATACAAACCATGATGTAATGTATAATATGTAGATGATGTTTACAATGTCCAAAGACTTAATGGAATACTGTAAAGTGGAATCATTCAATTATTGTACAAATTGAAGTGGGTGCTACAGTCTCCAGAGCAGCTGTTGCCAGTAGTACAGCTGCTAAAGCAAAATATACCACCTTCAAAAGATAGATTAAATGTTTTGACAAATATTTTTTAACATTACTTAAATGCTTCAATCTATTGATTGCATTCCACCACACAGGTCCTGCTTGAGAGGTTTTAACATTTGATTGAAACTATAATATATACTATGTATGGTAATTCAATTCAATTCAGTTTGTATTTACATAGCACCAAATCACAACAACATTGCACTTATGCACTTCATACACTCCTGATCAAAATCTTAAGACATTTAAAAATTAAACTTTTGATCAGCTGAAAAAATCATGTTTGAGTGTAAATGCAGTTTTCAAAAGATTCCCTGCTCAAAAGTTTTTGTCTCTTGCACCGATTTCTTCTTTTAGCATTGTGAAGCTCTACTTAGAACCTTCTTAAGATCCAATATTGCAAAATGCAAATTCTTGCAATTTTTTAACTGGTCTTAAGATTTTGATCAGGAGTGTATTGTAAGGTAAAGACCATACAATAATACAAAGAACACCCAACAATCAAGATGACCCCCTATGAGCAGGCCAAGTAAAAAAACCCTTTACAGGATACCTCTGGCAAAACCAGTTTCAGGGAGGGGCAGCCATGTGGTTGGGGGTAAAGAGAGGGAGCCAGGACAAAAGGCATACTGTAGAAGAGCATCAGAGATCAATAATAACTAATGATTAAATGCAGAGCGGTATATAAACAGAGTGAAAAGAGGCGAGTGAAGAAGGAATAATCAGTGCATCATGGGAACCCCTCAGCAGCCAAGATTCCTCACAGTTTTACTGGAGGCCAAGGTGATGCCATCCAGAGTAAGTATGTGGTTAGACACCATGTTTTTAAGATTTTTAGGGGCAAGTACAATAACTTCAGTATTATCTGAATTTAATAACAGAAAATTAGAGGTCATCAAGGCCTTTATGCCTTTAAGACATTTCTACAGTTTAACTAATTGGTTTGTGTCATCTGGCTTCATGGATAGATAAAGCTGGGTATCATCTGCATAGCAATGAAAATGTATGCTATGCTTCCTAATAATACTGCTTAGGGCTAGCTGGCAGCTAAAAGGAAAGTTGGAGATTGGTGTCGATCCCCAACTTGCCTTTTCTCTCAAAAATTCTAGAAAGAGTAGTTATAAAACAACTAACAGATCATATGCAGAGCAATTGTTTATTTGAAGAGTTTCAGACAGGATTCAGAATTTATCACAGTACAGAAACAGTATCAGTGAAGGTAACAAATTATCTTGTTATGGCCTCTGTCAGTGGACTCATTTCTGTGCTTTTTCTGCTAGACCTCAGTGCAGCGTCTGATACTGCTGACCATGATATTTTATTACAGAGATTAGAGCATGCAGTAGGTATTAAAGGTACTGCGCTGCAGTGATTTGAATCATATCTATCTAATAGACTTCCAGGTATAATTTGTATGTTCTCCATGAGCCTGCATGAAATTTCTCCATTTGCTTTGATTTCCTCCCACAGTCCAAAGACAGAACTGTTAGGGGATATGGTGATTGTAAATTGGCTATAGGTATGGATGTGAGACTGTGTGGTTGCCTGTCAGTGTTAGCCCTGTGATGAACTGGTGACATGAAAATAGATGGCTGGATGGACATAATGCCTGTTCTTTGCCTCTTGTCCAGTTTAAAGTCTGGTGTATCCAACTAGCAACCCTGGCTGAATAGGCAGTAAAGAAAATATTACAGGCTTGCAATCTTAATGGTCACTTAGGCAATGTGATAATCAGTAGGCAGCAGATCAAGACAGATTTTCACACAGTGATACCAAACTTGGCTATGTCAGTAGAAGTCTTCATCTTCTTACCCAATCTTCACCCTTTTCACTAAAAATAGGAGCATTTTGGATCTAATAAGATGTCCTGGGAAGAGCACCAGCTGCTCCAGCAGGCTCGGAGAAGCCAAACTAACATCAGAAGATATCCACAGACTTGCAAGTAATCTGACAAAGGAGGGTGTTCTCTTATATCTCTCTCTGATATTAGCTCATACTGAAGTTGCAATCTGCGCGATAGACCTCAACTTATCATACAAATTCCTACAATATCCACAATATACCGGAATCGTTAAATAAACCTACTTTGTACCAACATCAACTGCTTTAAAATCTGCAGAGAGGTTTAGTGCTTAATGTAAATCTTTGCACTGGGGTTATTGTAATTTGTGTTTGAAGACAGCAGGTTAAACACTCACAGTTTAAGAGGTTCAGTGCTGGTTTGTGGCCTTATCAAGAAATACTCATGCTTCTGATCATACTCTAATTTAAAAGCTTAACCTTTTTTGTTGGTCTCCAAGTTTTTTGAAATGATCCTCAGTCTACATCATGTTTTTGTATGAGGACAATTTCTGTTTGTTTTTCTGGTTTTGCCATGAGACTGAGCAAACAATTGATACGGAATCATCCTGAGATGTAAAAGTGAGCTTTATTTTCCTTTTTTGAGTCTCTCCTTGCTGCTTTCCTTTGACCTCTCTCAGTCATGTTTCTTTTTTAAAAAGAAAAAGTGCTGCACCGCATGATTTTTAGTCATTTATTCCAACTGGCAACAGCTCTGCTTAGATCACACCTCTTGCTGATTTTAGCCCTCATTCAAGCATTAATTAAACCTGTTGACCCAGTCTGTATACTGAATGTATAATATATTCAGGTACAGTTATACTATTCCCTCTTTAGAGGAGCTTGCAGGCAGCATTAACAAGCAAGTTTGTGTAATAGCTTAGCCACTGACTATAGGAGAAAATAGTCCTTTTCTTTTTGTTATTTTAACTATATAGTGATGTGGCTGGGTCGTGACTCTCACACAATATAATGTGGCTGTCAGAAAAGTTTTGATTTGCCTTAGAAAGATGTGATTTTCTTTCATCTAACAAGCAGCTTTTTCACTTTTTATTCATTCATTTTTTTAAAATTTTTTTTACCAAATGTCTGGTTAAATGAAAAACCTGGCAATACTCTAATGTTTTTCTATGAGATGAACAACTATATGTTTTCAGATATTCCTAACTTCCTAACTCTGTTGCTGTAAGACCAAAGTCCATTGTTTCCTACTGAACATGTGAATCTTGATAATGGATAAACAAACAAACAAAAAAGTACACCCTCTTTCAGTTCTAAGGTTTTACCTATTCGGACATGATGAAAAAAAAATGTGGTTACAACCAGGTTTTTAAATTGTTATTATTTATTACTATTATATATTACTAAAAGTATTATTATTAAATACTATGTCATTATTTATCTAATAAAAACTTACTTTAAAATGCAGAAACGGTATATGAAAAATTAAGCGCACCCTTACTGTTTGCACAGGAATTAAGAGGGAAAGTAACAGCAAGGTGCTGGTAATCTAATGCACTTGATTCATTGATCATCAGCAAGTATGAGAACCTCAAAATAACCCAAAATACCCAGAAGTTTTGGCAGTCTCCTGGCCTGGAGCATTCAGGTGTGTGTTAACATAATGCCAAGGAGGAAAGACATTAGCAATGATTTTAAAGAAGCAATTCTTGCTTCCCATCAGTCTGGAAAGGGTTATAATACCATTTCCAAATAATCTGAAGGCCATTGTTCTACAGAGATGAAGATTATTCACAAGCAGAAAACATTCAAGATAGTCGCCAAGTCTTTCCAGAAGTAGATGTTGCAGCAAATTCACCACAGACTGTGCAATGCTCAGAAAAACAGCAAAAAACCCAAGAGCTATATCTCAGATGCTACAGGCCTCAGTTCACATGTTAAATGTTAAAGTTCATGACAGTACAATCAGATAAAGACCAAAAAAGTATGGCTTATTAGGAAGGGTTGCCAGAAGAAAGCATGTTCTCTATAAAAAGAACGTGGCAGGTTTGCAAAGCTGCATTTGAACAAACCATAAGACTTTTAGAACAATGTCCTTTGGACAGATGAGAGCAAAGTGGAGATGTTTGGTCATAATGCACAGAACTACAACTGGCAAAAATCAAACAGCATATAGGCACAAACACCTCATGCAAACTGTAAAGCACGGTGGTGGGGGGTTGATGATTTGGGTTTGTTTTGTAGCCCCATGACCTGGGCAACTTGCAGTCTCTGAACTTCTGTGTATACCAAAGTACTCTAGAGTCAAATGTGAGGCCATCTGTCCGCCCAAATTGGGTCATGCAACAGGACAATGATCCAGAAAATCTACAACAGTATGGCTGAAAAAGAAAAGAATCAAGGTGTTGCAATGGCCCAGTCAAAGTCCAGACTTCAACCTGTTTGAAATGCTGTGGTGGGACCTTAAAAGAGCTCTGCATAAATGAATGCCTGCAAACGTCAATGAACTGAAGCAATGTTGTTGGCCAAAATTCCTCCACATCATTGTGAGAGACTGATCAACTCATACAGAAATTGACTACTTCAAGTTATTGCTACTACTGCTGGTTCTACAAGATGGGATGTATTTAGTTTTTCACAGACTGCCTCTGCATTTCTGTTTAGTTTTTTTAATAGTAATAATAATAATAATAATAATACAGTGTAATAAGTCATGTATTACTGTTCATTGAGGTTCTTTATTATGTCCTGATATGTAAAACCTTGGAATTGAAAGATGGTGTACTTTCTTCTTACCATTTTCATTAACTGTAGGTAGTAAAAATTACTTTTACTAGCAGGAGTAGAAAGTATATCTTTCTGAGGATTATTTACACCCACAGATAAATATAATTTATGATACATGGATTTCAAAATAAAACTACAGCTGTCATGGCATAGAACGTGCCACCAAAGGCTACACTGTAGCTTAAGAATAAGCTGCATCTGTATTTGGCTAGATAGCTGCAGACACTTTGTTGCTCTTTGCTGCCCTTTTCACAGGGATTATTGTTGCTGCCTACCAAAGAGGCATGAGAACATGTTGTTTGGACATTCAAACTCTGTTTTTTGAGAAACATATTGTGCTTAAAATTAAGCTTTGGCTTCAACAGACTTACACAGAGCCCTACAGTGCTATACAGCTTATACTTAGTTTACACTGGAGGTGTGAAAACTTGTCTTTCTATGTGGGAAGCAACAAAAACACAACAGGTTGTTATTACCACAACAGTATTAACAGGTGCTGCAAGCGCTACTCCCTACCTCATCCATTATGATTCCCTCACCGCGGATGAGTGAACCGAGCCATGAATTGTGCGAGTGTTGTGCTTTGGGCTCTTTACTGAGGCTGAGCGGATAGCAAAATTTACAATGACTCGTGGCATTTGTGTTCCCATGGGTTTTCTCTTAAAAATGTTGCACCACCTGCATTTACACCTGATGGAGCACGTTATGAGTTGCTGGATAAACCCACTGTTTTCATGATCTACATAATTGATCTATATACCAATTATATATAGGGAAAAATGTGAAAGACATGGAGAAGATGCAGTATTAGAAATCATAAGAACACAAGGGAAAAGGAAAAGAAAACAAAAAAATAGCGTGGACAGAAAGAAATTATATGCCACAAAAATAATACCACATAATTACAGACAAGAGTTAAAGTAAAATGATTACAGGGATGTAATAATGAAATAAAACAAAACAAGAACTAACAGAAGAGGGTTCAAGAGATATGAAAAGGGAAGTTGAAGAGAAGGAGCACACAGCTCAACATGCCTCTCTCATCCAGCCAGCTGCACCATGAAACGAGAAGCAGCCACTGAATACCTCACTTCCCACACTCCCCTCACGATCATAGACTGAAAAAAAAAAGTGTGTGTAGGTGTGTGTATCTGTGTGTTTTAGCAGTTAGGGACCCACAGGAGATTAACGTCCCTGTTGGATTATGGAAGGGATGCGTACTGGAAAGCTTCATTAACTCTGCCTGTGTGTGTGTGTGAGAGTGAGAGTGTGTGTGTGTGTGTGTGCGCGCGCATGCCGCTCTCATTCCATGGCCACGGGGCTTTTTAGACTGTTGCCTCCTGACTAAGTGTTTGCTGTCTGCCCCGTATGTCTCAATCTGTGTATGTGGTCTCCTTCGTCTGTGCAAGCCTCCAGGGCTTCATGAGAACAGATAAATCAGCCCTGGGAGCAGCTGACTGTCACTATCCCTTTACAGCAGTCCAGAGGAGGACAGTGAAAGTGTTTATAAAGCAATCGCCTTCTCTAATCCAGCTGCAATGGTAATCTCTGGGGCCTCCCTAGCTTATAAGACACAGAGACACACTGGTGTACAGAGACATGATGATCGAGTGCTGCTTCTGCTTTAAGATGCAGCAGCCTGGTTGTTACACTCAGGCCTGAACTGCTATCAGGGGGCACAACACATCTATCTGCTGAAATGTTGCCAGTGCTCTTCAGCATCACATTGCTGCATTACAGCATCAGTGAAGAGGGGAGGAAGGAGACAATTTTTTTCCTGTCTTAGACTTTCTCCTTCTTATGATTTTATTCACCTCATTCAGAAGAATCACCTTTGCTCTATCCTGGTCCATCTCCTCTTATTTGCGGCTCTCGTCTTTTATTATCTCGAGTTGTCACTTTCACCATCTTCTTTTATCTCACTAACAGGGATTTCATTTTCTCTCTTTCTCCGAGGATTTTCTTTATCCCTAAAAGTCATTTCTTCCGCACCGTACAGTAATTCCATTCGTCCAGAGATGCTGATTTTCAGACTGAGAGCCACATGCTGTAGAGATGGAAAAACTGACATTTCTCTCCTCTGCCATCATTTATTTCTTACTCTCTTTTGCTGGCAGGACCCCTGTTATCCCCTCCTGGCTAACCCTATGGAAGTAAAGCCATAACCTCCATTTGCACAGGTTAATGTGCAGCCACCTCAACATGAACATAAAACCAATACCATGCTTTCTTGCGTGGGTGATCGCTCATTCTTCTCTCTCTCTCTCTCTCTCTGTCTTCTGTCTCTTGCATTCCTTTATTCCTTCTCCATCCTTGCATCTGCTTCTTTCTCTCTGTGGCTCTCTCTCAATCTCCCTGCTTCCCTACCTTCTAAATTGGACTCAGGCAACATCACAATGCTTTTCTCATTATTCCCATCACTCTGGCCAAATTGCCTTGTCTTTCAGGACCATTGGGCTCTGTTCATTGGCTGCTCCTGCAACCAGTCTTTCCCCCCATTTCAGGGCTGTTTCAGAGCAAAGATGGGACCAAGAAATGGATTCAATTCTACAGCAAATAATACAACCTCAGGCCACTGATGACTCTGTGCTCCACACTGCACACAGTGATCCATTTATCAAGTAACGTGTAAACAAATGTTCACAGGAAGAATTGTGATAACATGCAGTGAAGAAAGAACTGCTGCACAGTAGCTGTTCATCTGAAAGCAGAGGATTTTTTTTTTTTAGTCTGACTCTGATATTTTACTGTATTTTTCTGCTAATTAACAACTAATTGCCAAATACATGGCCAATACAACAACGACAGGCCATGCAGAAATCCCAGTAAGACTTTATTTTGAAAAATAAAGTACCATAGAAATGTGAGATGAACATTTGTCATTTGTGACGCCATTCTGTGAGAGGTGACATGTGCAACATGACAAGTGGAACCAATTAAGGTTCCAGCATCGCCAGCTTTTGTTGTCATTTAGAGTGGGCAGCGCTTTGGAAAAGAGTATACTACTACTGAATGATCCTAAATTATTAAAGCCAACTGACTATCAGGTTAATGTCATAAATACCAATCAAGAGAGTTATCACTGCATACGCTCACCAGATACTTTATAGGTACACCTTGGTAGAACCTTGACTCCCTTTTGCCTTAAGAACTGCATTAATACTTCATGGCATAGATTAAATAAGGTTGTTGTTGCCTTTTTATCAGCTCAAACAAGTCTAACTATTCTCCTCTGACCTCCGTCAATAAAGCATTGAACTGCTGCTTACTGGTTATTTTCGCATTTTTGGACCATTGTCTGCAAACCCTGATTTAAGTGACTTTGAACATGACATGATTCCCCCACCCATTCTGATGCTTAGTTTGGTCATCTAAACAGCAGATGAGCACGTGTACTTAATAAAATGGCCCGTGAGTGTACATCTGTACCATATCTAGACTCCCTTTATATTTGGCTTACACTCAAACTCCGATTTGTCTTTCCTCCCTTGTTTAGTCCCAGTGGATAAATTGTTTGTCTCAAAAATGAGACAAATTGTGACAGTTCAACACAAAATGAGACAAACTGCAACAACAGATAAATCCTGAAAAAGAGATAAAAAGAGATCAGACAAAAAGACAAAAAAAAAAAAAAGTCAGCCAGATAAACAGTAGAAGAAATACACAAGCACAAGAGTTGGTGAAAAGAAACCTGATAAAAAAAAAATAAATAAATAAACAAATAAATACTAGATAAGCAAAAGTGGACATGAGAGAGATTCAGGAAAAGGGCACTGGGGACAGATCGAGCTAAATGGACAGAATGGACGCGTGGACAAGCGTGAGAGGAGAGTTAAAACATTTATAGTGAAGGAAAATGCTTAACTCCTTTTGAGTTCACTCAGCTGTGAGTCAGGAGAATGGAAAAGACTTATTTTTCTCTTTCACTGTCTGCTGCAGCCGAATACCCGCTTCTATTCTGCCCTGATACAATACATGGCTTTTAGCGAATTCATTTTCCAACTCAAGGCTGCCCAGTGGACGTTTTTGAACAGAAATAATAATTTATTAAATTTAAAAAAATGCATAAAGGTAAAAACACAAATACTAAGCCAAAAGTTGCCTTTCTTCTTAGAAAGCAGGACTACTTTCCATTTTGTTTCTCTTCTATGTGGGACCTGCATTAAACACATCAAACAGCCTGTCATTGCCTGAGTCCGACACGCATTTGTACTCCTAGGTCTCTCCCTCCCTTTCACTCAGTTCCCTTCTTCTATCTTTTTACTCAGGCATGACCTAAAACAAAATGGACAAAAAAAAAAAAAAACTTCAAAAACCTCCTGCCTGTCACCTCGTGAGCTGTCGTTGTCTGCTGGTCCCATTCCCTCCTTTTCTGGTAAGCCATTTCTCTCCTTTCATCTTCTCCTTTCAAAGGCTTTTGTTTCTTGTGGGGACAGAAATGACAAACACATTCTCCTGTACCTTTCATATACAGTAAATAGGTGTGTGTGTGGGGGGGGGACTCATACTCCTCCCACCTGTGCTATCTGTTTTTCTCCCTCTCTCTCTTCTATGATTTAAGGTGGGTTGAAATGACACACAAAACGCAGCATACAATCCAATACCATAAGCTGTGCGGAGACGATAAAGCAACTACGAGGGATCAGAAGGATTGACACGTTCTTCTGTTGCAGCTGTCTGCTCGATGCCGTGACAGTGAAGGAAGAAATGCTCCTGGCACTCACTAGGGATTGGATTCAATTACCAAATAAATAGCTCAATGGCAAAGACCCACAATAAGTAGTTACTTTAAAGCTGAAATAGTATTATATTTCATTATTATGACTATCTTCTTATATTTGTTCTGGCATTGTCCCACTTTAATAAAAACCTTTTTCTAAATGTAGCGAAGGCATTAAAATGGTAAAACAGGCTTATCAGTGACACTGTGATTTCATGCGTCATCCTTTTTTAGTTTAGAAATATATTGTGGTAATAGCAGTGTAATCTGCTATACCTGTCACAATGGGCTGTGTGGAGAATAGTTATTTTTCTGAGGTCCCAAGAGCAGAGGCCAGTACTACGAAGCAGGATTTTGGCTTATTCGGGTAACTTGGGGATTAACCCTGGGTTTTCTGTACTGCAAAGGTGATTCACTTCTTACCAGGCTAAATCGGCATGGTAATTAATGCTATAGACCTACTGTACCCTTTGAAGGTTGGGTTCCAGATTAGCGATCAGTAGGTATGAACTCACTTCCTGCTGACCAATCAGTTCTCCAGAAAATAACATCACCATTTCTGGAAGACCCCTCTGAACTCTGAGGGGTGAGTAGGATGGTGTAAAGGTTTTCAGTAGCATCTAGTGTCTTTGAGTTTCCTGGATGAGCATCAGTAATGAATATGTATTCTTAGACAAAACTTTATTCCTTGATTATTTTTTTTCTGTTGGCAAACAGCCTCATTGTTATACTGTATAAGCATTAATATACAGTTGTGGTCAAAAGTTTACATGCACTCATCATGGGCATGAATGTTATGGTAATTTGGGGCTTTTAAATGATTTCTTTGAACTGTTCTTTTCCAGGATGGATAGACTGAACAGCATACATATTTAATGACTTAAAAAAAAGAATTGGGTAGAAAAGTTTGGTTTATTGTGGATTTTCTCTTTAACCCACACAGCATTAATATACAGTTGCATGACATTCATGTCCATGATGAGCGTATGTAAATTTTTGACCACAACTGTATGAGCTTAAAACAGGACACCTACACTATCCTCGCATTCCTCATATCAAATTTGTAGATAGACAAAACCTATGTTTGAATTCTGTTTTTATATTTAATCTTCACTCTCAAACTCATGTCTGAGTCTGCAGCTGATAGAATAAAAACTATCAGTCGGAAGGACTATGTATTATTTTATTTACAGTGTCTTTCAAGCGCAATATAGATTCTAGGAATACATTTTATATGTGAAGCTTGTTAAGCCGTACTTTCCTAAAACCACTGAACACAGCACAGACTTTGTGTCGTATTGTCACAGGAACGTCGGTCCTTTAATTTGGTGAGGCAAATACTGATACTTGATTCTGATCTGCTGCTAGGTCTCTTTTACACTGCTGGAACTGCAGCTACTAGAACACAGATCTGGTTTCATTTACCATAACACTGATCAGGATAAGCGGTCACAGGGTTTCCTGATCTAGGTGTGAGTGGTTCACATGAAAGGGTGAAGCTAGCACCATCTGACCAGTCCCACTGATTAGTGTACTGGCAGCAGAGTGGCTGATTTTACAGAGGAAACTATAAGAAAAATATGAAGATGTTACATATGCAATAGTAACACAGATGGTGCAGATATGTAAGCTTAGTCTTCCTGCAACTGATTTAAAGTCCACAAGTGCAAATAGGTGTCCTGATTTATATATTAATGCTCACAGAACAATAAAACTGTTGTAAAATTGTTTGCAACCAATGGGAAATAAAGAAGAAAAGCCTGAAAATCCATATTTCTTACTGGTGTTGATCAGGGAAAGGGAAATATGTTCAACGTAATAGACTTCAGACCTTCCTACTATCCATACACAGCGGTCCGAGGGATCTTCCAACATATATCTAAAATATGTATTGGAAACAAATATTTACATGTAAATCTTTTAAGTAACAGTCATCCTCATCCTTGCCTAACTGATTGTTTGCATTATTATTATTAGTAGCAGTAGTAGTGGTAGTACATGTTTTCTGCTTTTTTTCTTTTGGTAAATATCCAGCATATGGTGGTTATATTCACTCTTCTGCAGACACCATTCTTTTTTTTCTCCCCAATGGAGTAAATTAGTCACTACTGACTGAGGTCAGGTTGATTTCCAAATATAAATTATTGACCAAGCTATGACTAGTGTTAGGATTATTCTGTAAACTTTCCTCTGTTTACATTGAATTATTATATCTTTTGTTTTATTAGTTTTATACTGCTGTTTTATTTTGAAGTGTACAGGAAATACATTCATGCATATCCTCCAGGCTTTTATTGTGAAGGTCTGTAATAAAAGTGGAACAAGGGGGTTGTCCCACAGGGAGACCGCTTCCTCTCTGCCTAGTGAACAGCCTGTGTCCCTTTGGCCAGGAGGCTGGGCTGAGAGGATGGGATTTCCTCCTTGCGCAAGAAAAAAACTGAAGGGCTGTTGGTGTCTCTGTTCTTTGTTAATTAGAATGATTTTGAACCCATCACTAGACTTGACTTTTATTGTTGATTAAGGTACAAACTGAAAGGAAAGACTGATAAGCCATTTTATTATTGGTCAAACTGAAGAGTTACAGACATAAAATGTAGATAAAACAGTTGATGGTCAAGTCCCTTGACAAATCAGTTTCATTGTTGACTGTCTTCTGGTGTAAAACTGTTAGGCTTGCTTTAAGAAGCTGCTGAATTTACTTCATTTCCACTCACCATTAAAAAATATCAATCTCTGCAGTGGATATGACCCAAGATCATCAGAAAGCTTGCTCCTATTGAGGACTGGACTTTGCATGTCTTTACTGGCTACCAGTGGAATGAAGAACTCACCCAGAAATTGCATTTGTTACCTTTAAGCCATGTTGGACTAGAGCCTAGCTATATCTGACTTTTTAATTCCTTATGAATACCAGCATTGGCTTGGGATCCTGAGGCAGTACAGATTTGGTCATTTCACAGTCTAGACAGAAGACTAAGGATTATCAAGCTTTCTTCATCAGGCTTGCAGAAAACTCTTTGAACAACCTTTATAATTAGATCAAACCAAATTTAGTGTTGTTCTGTTTTTTTTTTTTTTGTAATTTAGAAATGATATGTGTAGTTGCTCATTCATTTAAATAACTAATAAAAAAAACAAAGAAAAACAGAGCAAAGTTTGCAAATCTTTATAATTATAAGCTATCTCTTATAGGATTTATATTGTATTTATTATGCCCATATAATCACAGCAAAGGAAATCACAGGTATCACAATCATAAATTAAAGGAATGTCAGCTTTTTCAGAGGTAGGGACAAACCGTTAAGACTTCCAGTATTGATCGAGCTTACACGAGGTCAAATTGAAGATGCCTCCAGTATAGAGGAAGGTAAGGTCAGATTGAATGGGTCATCTCAGCTACATCTCTTTTCCAGGGCATCAGATTGTGATGCTTTCAGTTCCAGGAATAGCCTGGTGAGGAGTAGACACAAAGGTCCACTTCATTTAGCAGAGAGCCTGTCACAGTGACAGACTGCTCTGAGTGTTTTAGCAGCCTGGTTTTAACAGAGCAAAAGCAAAAATAGAATGAAACCTCACCAGTAAGGGTACAGTTATAAATAAAGTGACGTCCAGTTAAGAAACAGTAGGTAATTTGACAGTCCCTTGGTATGAAACCTGTCATGATTTGGCTGTGTGGTAATAATTTCTTTAATTTTCCCTTCCCCTAAAAACTACCAATATGCACTGTAGTCTAAAAGCGCTACGAGTGTTCAGTAAGAGCAGAAAACTGCTACATAAATACCGGGCCATTTACACGTTTATAGCTCATTTCTGTTTTTACAAACATAACATTCTGTACATTACTTGCAACCTTCTGTGTTTATAGTTTGTAGCTGTATATTTGTTTATAGTGATCTGGGTTAGATAAAGTTAGATAAAATATGCTACAAGACCAGATCTGTTGGTGTACTACATTTTGATGCTGCAGCACTTTCCCTGCAGGATTTAACGTTATTTGACATAGATTTAAAAATATATGCAACACGATAAGCATGATTTCACAGGCTGAATTCCCACTTCTACTTTGACCTGAACCAAAGTGTTTTTACGGAATACTGATTGGATTTGTCTGTACTGTGTTATCCATACCAGCTAATATACAGAACAACGTATAAAGAAAAGCAGAAGACCAGCAGAAGTCAGGACAATGTTTTTATCCTGACTTTGCCCTGGAATGTTTTTGTTTTGTTTTGTTTATTTGTTTATCCTTTTGGTTTTTTTTAACAATCTCTGGGTTCATTGTTGTTGCTATTTGAGTCCAGTTTAAATAAGCACATTTTCGGATTCCTCCATCATCTGACAAAGAGCCATCCAAATAACTAGCTGTGGATAATTAATGGGCACCCTCTGCACTGCACACCAAACATGCAGCTGAACACTTTCTCTGTTTCAACTCTGCTGCTACAAGAACAGATACAGCATTACACAAATGTATTCATTTAAGCCCCTTATTGTATAATATTTAGATTTTTATTTATCAAATTCACTTTTTTAAATACTTTTTTTTTTAGCTGCTGTAACAAAGTAATTTCATAACTTTTGGAATAAAGTGTTTTTTCTTCTTGTTACACTGCTCTTTAATCCATCCATCCATTTTCTACTGCTTATCCGGGGCCAAATCGCAGGGGTGGCAGCTTAAGCAGAGAAGCCCAGACTTCCCTCTCTCCAGCTACCACCTCCACTCATCTGGGGGAACACTGAGGCATTCTCAGGCCAGCTGAGAGATATAATCTCTCTGGCATGTCCTGGGTCTACCCCGGGGCCTCCTCCCTGTAGGATATGCCCGGAACACCTCACCCAGGAGGCGCTGAAGAGGCAGCCTATAGTCAGATGCCCAAACCCCCTCAACTGGCTCCTTTCAATGCAGAGTGCCGGCTCTACTCTTAGTCCCTACCAAATGCCTGAACCTCTTACCCGATCTCTAAGGCTGAGCCCAGCCATCCTTCAGAGAAAACTCATTTCTGCCATTTGTATCCATTATCTCATTCTTTCGGTCATTACGCTTGTAACCATCCTCCTACAACTGGAGCACACCCTCCAGTCCCCCTTCTTAAAAATGGGAACCACCCCAGTCTGCCAATCCAGTGGCACTGCCCCAGATTTCCCCAAGACAGCCTTACAACATGCAGAGTCTCTGAGGCCACCAACCCTCCCGCACCGAAGTTTTTTGCTTTACCTACTCTACTGTACTGTTCTTTAAAATGAATTTTTTAAAAAAAAAAACTGCTGAATGAAATGTTTACCATACTTCAATATTTTAGGTTCATTTTACTAACTCCCTGAGACAGACATCAGGATTGTTATTGCTATGTTATTATTTAGGTTTGTTATTTCTATTTAAAAAATAAAACTGCCTACTGTAGTGGTGCCTGTTACATACAATCCACATAATTGGAGATAATTTAACAAGTAGCTCAAAAAAGATGAAGAAAACAAAAGTGAAAGTTTTGCAAAAGTTAGATGTTTTATTTTATACTAAAGTAAAAACTTAGTCAAAAGTAAAACTTCTTTGAATGTCACAGAGAGTCTAAAAAGATGCTCATCCAACCTTAACTAAAAACCAAACAGAGGAGCTTAGAAACTTAAGCCTCATCCCAAAGAGCCTAAAGATTAAACACATTTTGGGTCGACTTTGCCTCATGCAGCACTAATAACAAGCCGGGTATTCCATTAACATCAGCCTTTGGCTGTTTCCCCTCTGTTTGGAGCTGATGGTAGAGTGGCGGGCATCATTTCACATAGGGGTTGCTGATGTGCAGAGGGTGTAGTGGGCAGTGTGTGGTTTTCTGGTTGAGGCACAAGCAAGTGAAATGAACTGTTGAAGCTGCAGGTGAACATGTGTCATGGTGTGCTGAGGGACTGACGTTAGAGTAGGCCTCACTAAAGAGTGGAATTTGATCAAAGGTGGGCCTACTGGCTTATTGTGCCACGCTGTATTTATCAAAGTGCCCACTGACTGAAAAAACATAGTGCCGATAGCCTTCTGCTGTGTTTCCAAAGCGTAAAACATGCATTCTTTGACTTCCTGGTTTGCCTTCATTCATTTTTCAAAGGCTGCACTCTTGTATTGCTGTAAAATTGTTCAGATTCTTGAAAATCCTTCAGCAGTTTCCTGTGATGTTGAATGAAGGTTTGGAGGTCAGGACTTTCACACTTCGCTTTCCTCTTACATGCACGAGCCTTTGGGGCGGTCCATTCTAGGAAATCAGGCATTTGCCAAGAATTGTTTCTTCAAACCACTTGAAATCATGCTTTTCCTCACCAGAGCTGCCACTTCACAATACAGCCTCACACATTTGGATGTACTGTTGACACAGCTTTGACAGCGGAACAGTTCCAAACTCCTGCTTTTTTTTTTTCTTTGCGTACACCCCTCTAAACACTGTTTCTGTGGTGTAAAATAAGGTGTTAGGCTTACATCTTTTAACATCACATGCGTGATTAGCTTGATGTCTTTAGATGTCTTTGATGGTTCTATGGCTTAGATGTCTTTGATACTGTGTTGTTCATATTTCGTGGAAAGTGCACCAAAGTTTGAAGCAATATGAGACCAAATGAGCACAAAGGTTGGGATGGCAGCATTCGCAGTTGTTCAAATGAGCCAACCTAACAGAGCAATCGCACCCAAGTATGCTTTAATCAAACCAAACTTGCTAAGTGTGAACACAACCATATTTTAGCATATTTAACACATCCGTATTTGATGTGGATTTGTAACTGTGCAGGAACTCCAATGACTTAATGAAAGATTGTATTACTTATTCTATACACATGAAATATTTTAGGTTAATCCCTCAAAATACTTGGATACTATGATTTATAGTTCGGCAGCATTTTGTACTCTACAGTGCTGTGTGTAATTACAAAAGAAGAGAAAAGCATTAGGGACAAGATGTATAATCCATCATATTTCAGACTGTGTCTCAGGAAAACATCAGTAAAATCTTAACTCCCTAGATGCAGTCAGTGAAATTCATCTGCTGTCAGTGGAAGCTGAAAGAATTCAAATTTAAAAGTAGCTCTCCAGGCTCTGCCTATGCTTATGCTGCAGTTTATAGTCTTCTGTTACGTTATGTTTCATGTGATTTCCTGTGTCGTGTATTCACAGTGTTTACTCCCTGTAGTGGAGGCACACTCCCACATTGCTGGCACATCGCCGTCACTCCGGTTTGACTAGGCATGGCAGCGCAGTCTCCAGAGATGATTTTTATGTATGTATGACCAGATTCAACTTTCTACGCTGAATCCATCTCCACACTGGATTTCTATATCCTGTCAAACAGCTCATGTGTCTGATCATATTCACCTATATGGAGCTTTACAGAATGCCTCTACTTTGGAAGAAGGGACTGCTGCTCTTGTGGATGCCCACTATCTCCCAATGCTGGTGCAATAATCAGGACTGACACAGGCACAGAGACCATAATCCCCATTGATTAGAAGCCTAAGATCAAAGGCTTCCACTGCTGTCACTCTCACCTCGTCTCCACTCTGCTCATCCTACCTCTTTGTCTCCCATCCCTTTCTCCATCTCTTTTGATTTTCCCTTTTCCTTTTTGTCTGTGTTTTTGTATGTTTCTCATGTTCTGGGGTTCAACTTGTTATTCTCCTCCCATTCAAGCCCTCGTGTCGCCTTCTCATCCCTTTTCCCTCTGTCAGTAGCTGCTCGACATGCTACTAATACCCAGAGGATAAGCTCAATCAGAGCACTTCAGTCAGAATAAACTGGCTCACTCTGAAATAAATTTTGTTTCTGCATGCTTGACCACATGTTTACTAGCCAAGTGGATTCAAAATCATGGCTGCTGCAGCCTCTTCTCATATTTAATGAATCCAGAAGTAATCAAATTGCTTTATCAGTCTAAAGGCTGCAAACAAAGCAAAAGCAAAAATCAGCAAATGCTATCCCACTATCGTCTTTTTTCCTCCTGTCTTCCATTTTACTATTCCTTGCAACAAGTAATTGTTCTCTCTGCTGCTATCAACACTCTCCAAGTCCGTCAATTTTAAGCTATAGAAAACAAATCAAGGTACATATCTGCATTCTGATGTGTTCATCTATGTCAATTTCATTGATTTAAAATGAAACTAATAAAAAAAATAAACTCTGGCCCTCCAGTGATACTGCGCTCTGTGGATCCTCAAAGCATTACAACAACGTCACAGTCTGTTCTCAGGGTTTGGATTTTTTTGGAATTTAAATTCTTGCTTACTTTCAGATGCTACCTGTTTTCTGCTTTATATTTTTGTTTTCTTAGTTTTATTTATAGTTTTGGTTTTTGATTTTTAGTCAATGGTATCAATTTAATTTCCAGAGTATTTAGTTCTGGTAGTGCACTTCTCAAAAAATTTAAAGAACAGTTTGAATACACATCGGATCTCAAAGGGGAAAAAAAAACACACTGGATATATGGACTGGGTAATGTGTTAGAAATGAAAGGATGCCATATTGTTAAATGGAAATGAAAATTATCAACCACAGAGGACTGAAAGACACCCCGAAAATCAAAGTGAAAATAATGCAGAAGGCTAGTTCATTTTGTTGAAATTTCATTGCACTAAATCAAAACAGTACTCAGTAGTTTGCATGGCCCCCACGTGCTTCTGTGCATGCCTGGCAATATTGATGCAATGTGACAATGGATGATGTCCATGCAAGCTAGGACATCTTACTATTCATCACTAATTAAAGAAAATAAGAAGAACCCCAGGTTTCTTTTCAGCACTGTAGCCAGGCTGACAAAGAGTCAGAGCTCTGTTGAGCTAAGAATTCCTTTAACTTTAACTAGTAATGACTTCATGACTTTCTTCACAAATAAAATTTTAACCACTAGAGAAAAAAAAAACTTCATACCTATTTCAAAGACATACCTTTATGTTTGCCTGCTTTCAGTACTGCTGGTATCTGTTTAGACTATTTCTCTCCGATGGATCTTTCTGACTTAACTTCAGTAGTTACTTCCTCCAAACCATCAACATGTCTATCAGCTAGACTGCTCAAAGAATCCTACTATAAATTGATGCTTCAATCTTAATTACGATTAATCTGTCTTTATTAGTTGGCTATTACCATAGACTTTTATGGTGGCAGTAATTAAACCATTATTTAAAAAGCCATCACTTGACCCAGCTAATTATAGGCCTATCTCCAACCTTTCTTTTCTCTCAAAAATTCTTGAAAGAGTAGTTGTAAAACAGCTAGCTGATCATCTGCAGAGGAATGGTTTATTTGAAGGTTCAGTCAGGTTTCAGAATTCATCACAGTACAGAAACAGCATTAGTGAACATTACAAATTATCTTCTTATGGCCTCTGACAGTGGACTCATCTCTGTGCTTGTCCTGTTGGATCTCAGTGCAGCCTTTGATACTGTTGACCATTACATTTTATTACAGAGATTAAGACAGAGCATGCCATTTGTTCACGTAAATGGGGAGTCTTCTTCACACACTAAGGTTAATTATGGAGTTCCACAGGGTTCTGTGCTAGCACCAATTTTATTCATTATACATGCTTCCCTTAGGCAGTACTATTAGAAAACATTGCATCAGTTTTCATTGCTATGCAGATGATACCCAGCTTTATCTATCCATAAAGCCAGATGACGCTCATCAATTAGTCAAACTGCAGGAATCTCTTAAAGACATGAAGGCCTGAATGACCTCTAATTTCCTGCTTCTAAATTCAGATAAAACTGAAGTTATTGTACTTGGCCACAAAAATCTTAGAAACATGGTGTCTAACCACATACTTACTCTGGAATGGCATCACCTTGGCCTCCAGTAACACTGTGAGAAATCCTGGGAGTCATTTTTGACCAGGATATGTCCTTCAATGCACATATTAAACAAATATGTAGGACCACTTTTTTGCATTTGCGCAATATTTCTAAAATTAGAAACATCCTGTCTCAGACTGATGCTGAAAAGCTAATTCATGCATTTATTACTTCTAGGCTGGACTATTGTAATTCATTATTACCAGGCTGTCCTAAAAGCTCCACGAAAAGCCTTCAGCTGATCTAAAATGCTGCAGCTAGAGTACTGACATGGATCTAGAAAGAGAGAGCAGATTTCTCCCATATTGGCTTCTCTTCATTGGCTCCCTGTTAAATCCAGAATTGAATTTAAAATTCTTCTCCTCACATACAAGGTTTTGAATATTCAGGCCCTATCTTATCTTAAAGACCTTGTAGTACCATATCACCCAAATAGAGCACTTCGCTCTCAGACTGCTGGCTTACTTGTGGTTCCTAGGAGTAAGAGCAGAATAGGAAATAGAGCCTTCAGCTTTCAGGCCCCCCTTCTGTGAAACCAGCTCACAATTTGGATTTTGGAGACAGACACCCTCTCTATTTTTAAGATTAAGCTTAAACGTTACCTTATGATAATGCTTAAAGTTAGGGCTGGATCAGGTGACCCTGAACCATCCCTGAGTTATGCTGAAATAGACCTAGGCTGCTGGGGGGTTCCCATGATGCACTGAGTATTTCTTTTCATTCACCTCTTTTTACTCTGTTTATACCCCACTCTGCATTTAATCATGAGTTATTATTAATCTCTGGCTCTCTTCCACAGCACGTCTTTTGACCTGTCTCTCTCCACTCAGCCCCAACCAGTGGTGGCAGAGGACTGCCCCTCCCTGTGCCTGGTTCTGCAAGATGTTTCTTCCTGTTAAAAGGGAGTTCTTTCTTCCCACTTTTGCCAAGTACCTGAATCCAAATATTATACAAGAATACTAAATTAAAGAACTTGTGGACAAAACCCAAGGGCCATGACACTGATTACAACATTTGTGGACTTTTTAATCAGCAGTTGATCAGTCTGCTTCTCATTTCTGCACATGAGCTCTATTCTCCTACATTCCAATTAATGGGAAAAGTTTAGCTCATGAATGAACACTACAAAGTCGTATCCAGTCCCATACTGCAAGGAAGAAGATTTCAACACACTTTAAAGCAAACCACTGTGTGTCACAACTGCTGCGGCAGACAGGGCAGAGAGGACCTCAATGCAGGACTCAGAGGCAAGAGTTAAACTAATATTTCACTTTATTGTTCCAAACTTAGCATACCAAAGCTGGTCAGGAGCCAGCTACACTAAAGCCCAAAATTTACTAGAAACACTAAAAACACACACCAGGAACGCCAAAAGAGATGCTTACACTGACGAGGACCTGACAAAGGACAAAGACAAAAGCAGACGATAAATACACCAGGGCTAATGAGGAGACAGCTGAACCTAATTACAGAAACAAGAGAAGGGGAAGCAAAACTAAATACTAAGAACAGGGAGCACGAGACTGTCAAAATAAAGCAGGAAGTTACTTAACATGATACATACAGACTTGACACCTAGGGAGACTAACACAATGAGGGAATCTAACATAACTAAACAGAACCCAACTACAACACATAGGCTGACATAAGACAGGGAAGCAAATAAACAGGGAAGACACAGACACCTGAAACACAAACACCGAAGACTTGTCACAGGAGGGATAATAGACACCAGCACACAAGAAAACAGGGAGACAGATACACAGGTAAATCAGAATAACATACAAATAACTAATACCAAAGACAATGCAAAAACAGCAAACAACTGAGAAACTAAACTGAGAAAATCTAGGAAACGCAACACGAAAAGTACAACAAAAACAGAACTACACAAAAGGAACTAGGCCACCGGCCCAGGACCATGACACTGTGAGACTGCAAAAATACACAAATTTTCCTTCTAAATAACAAAAAATGTAATTAATTAATGTGACTTTACAGAAGTAACTTGTGAAACTATTGAATACTTTATTAACCTTCAGTTAAAATTATGAGATTAAATTAAATTATGTGGAGGTGATTAATATGCACACAATAATCACTGCTGTAAGGACTGCCAGAAAAATGATATGCATGGAGCGTAAACTGTGAAACTGCTCCTAATCATAATCCTGTTTATGCAACTAATAGATTTATTTTTATTATCCAGAAAAAAAAAACTCTGTTTGAAGTTCTGGAACTCAAGACACATCCTGCGGACACCTGCTACACTCCTGATAATCATTGCCTAAAATTGAAATCTGTGCAAAATATCTCCCCAGTCTAGTGTATAAGCAGTGTAGGTTGTGTTCCTATTTTGTCCCAGGGCTGAAAATTTAATTAAGTGATAAAGATGCCAAAGCTGTTTAACCCATGTGTAATTAGGCAGAGCAGTGCATCGTATTCCCAAATCAGAGAGTGCAACTCCAACTTACATAACATCACTAAGGTGGTAATGCCTTGTACCTGAATAAACATCCATTAAAGGTAAATCATTTTAAAATACAAACATTGATTTAATTTTACTAACATGTTTACATTGATCTGTATAATACTTGTAGACTGAAAAAAAAATGTTTATTGAAGAGTGAAAGAAAGAAGCGCTGTGTATCTCTGTCAATTCAAACCAACACTCTTTGCAATCCTTCCAAGACGAGGTCTAGACAGGTGGAAAACGCCTTCTCTTATTTCTATGCCACCTAAACCCAACTTCACCTGAGTCTCCCCACCCACCTCGGTACAAGAGGATTTGTAAGGAGCCACAATATTTATAAAAGAAGACTAAACCACAGACTTTCACGATGTTCCACTGTCATTTTCATTTTTTTGTGGTTGAATCCCACTTGTCCCTCCAACAGCATACTTCTGTGTTAAATCTACACCATACGTAGGTCTTAACTGCAAGCCCTTCTGAAACCCTACAAAACAACCTACACTGTAACCTGACGTGTTCCTCCCAGGAAATTTAACTACCCATTGTGCCAATGCTGCGCACAACTATTGTGATTGGCCTCCGCAGTACCTTTGACTCCTCCTATGCATTTCTGGCTACTTTTTCGGCACAGTTTTTGAATGGATCACCTAAAGAATTATAATCATTGTCTCCGTATAAGGAATAACAACAATAACCTCAATATAAGGACTCACAGATGTCAGCAAATTCCTGGAGGGAGACTACCAAAACTTTTGGAATGGATGTGAGGGAATGTACAAAGAAGTGGAAAAATTTGATTGACATATATGTTTGCCTTCTAAAAAAAAAAATTATAGCAACAAAAGAGTGAGAACCCAAGAGAGGAAACAAGTCCCAGCATTTTATTTGTTTCTATCATGACTGGGACTGTATATAAAACACTGGGATATATCCACAGTGTAATTAGCACATAACACTCCACGCACAAGCATGAATGCTGGCGACGGCGTCACCCCCTTGGGTAGGTTACATCGTAGTCTCTACATAGATTCATACCAGAAGTCAAAAGGAGCTGTAAAAAGTTGGGCTCAGATGGCACAGGGTCAAGAAACCACTTAGCATGTTGGAATTATCCTGACAAACTGCTCCACCAACTAAGAACAACCATACACCATCACCTACAGACGGTGGCTGTGGCTTCTCCAGTCTGTATGTTGAAGTATCCTCGGGCAAGATACTGACCCCAAGTTGCCATTGGAGTTTGAGTGTGTGCATGAATACTAGACAAAGTGCTTAAAGGCACAGAATGAAAATGCTGTATGTACCTTGTGTGTGACTGAGCAAATGAGGCTTGTAGTACTGTTATAGTTGTTAAGCGCTACAAATTTAGAGATACTTGATCTGACCTTTTTGTACTTGTGTACATTTATTTATGATATCGCAATTAATTTGAAACTGACACAGAAGTAAAACAAATAACAGACACCTGACTGCACAAGTCAGTGCCGATATCTCACCAATCTCCAGGCAGAAAAGCATTAACAACTGATTGCATGCTCTCTCATGCATGCTTGCAATGGATGACTTCCTGTCAGAACCTTTTCACGCTTGCATGGGAACAGTTAGAGACTCCAGTCTATACATGGGGGTTAATACTGAAGGATCAGATGGTCTGTGTTTTTGTTTTGGTTGGATAATCTCTCTGTGTTTGTAAAGAAAAGTAGATAAGATGTGTGCGTGTGTGTGTGTGTGTGTGTGTGTGTGTGTGGGTGCGTGCGTGCGTTCGCGCGCTTATGTGTGTCTGCATGTGTCTGCGTGTGTGCAATAGAGAACTGACAATCCATTTGTGTTTCTATTAGAAAGCCACTAATGGTGATGAATACATACATGGAAATTAGCCCAAGATGAGGGCTAATTGTCTGATTAGATGTGCTTCAGGTTGATAGATGCACAATAAGCCCATGCACATAAAGCAGTCATTAAGGAACATTAGACCATTAAATTGAACATTACACTATAGCCATAGGGAAAAATATGGATGTTCATTAATGTGTCTCGACACGTAGGTGAGTGCCTGTGCTTGTGTATGTGGATGGTACCTTCTCTGCGAGGACTTTGTTCTCTTGCTGCCAATCTCCTTCTGACTCTGCACCTGTTAAGAGAAGGGAACATTAAATTAGCATTAGAGCAATTCCACATTTTCACTGAGACTTAAGAGTACAGCATTCTCTGGAGATGAATTGAAATGCAAATTGCTCAGTGGTAAAGATGCACAGGCATTAGCACCGCTAACACTGCAGAGGTGTTTATTACGCCTACGTACTACATAACAAACTGAGCTGTATACAATCCACAGGTACAGACATGCACTTGAGCCTTCTTAAGTCATCTCTGTTGCTTGTAGATTGTCAGTGTCTATATGTACCAAATTAGCAGTATAAGTCAGAACGCATATTCACTGACAAATGAGCCCTGTCTCTAATGCCTCGTTTACAATAGCAGAGGAACAGTGGGGGCATTGTAGTGATACTCAAGACACACACACACACACACACACACAAACCTATAAACATACAAACAAAAGCTCACACAGGTATAAGTATGTACACTTTCCCCTGCTGAGAAAGAACAGGCACGAAGCTCTTCAATCAACATGGAAGACAGGAAAAGGACTTGTTTGCTTTCCTCATGTTGTGTACTATTGAGGGGGTTTTGTTGGAACAAACCTCCTGAGGCACAGCCACTCAAATGCACACCCACACAAAACACAAAAACCAAGCCCTGTTTGCTCTTGAGGGTGTCTCACTCACCCTCTGAGAGACAAAATAGCATGCTCCGCTGGCCTGGGCTCCTTTCAACTTAGAGGAGTTGCAAATTCTCTGAAATTGGTGTCATTTTCACTTTGGTTTACTCCAGCAAAGATGGTTGATGAAATAAACAAAAGAATTAGCCGACTCTGTTAGTTCTTCAAACATTATAAGAGGCAGAGATATTCATCTCCATCTGTCCTCTTCATGAGGGAAATAAACATGCAAAGTCACACTGCTTACAATTCTGCAATATTATTTTTCATACATTTATATATAACAATAGGAAATTTATTATGCATTTTATATGCAGTATGAGGCCTCCGATTATTTTATTATTATTGAGTAATAAGCTTTTTTTTCTGGAGCTGTGCAAAAACATTTAATATTCAATCTCTCTTTTTTTCTCATTGGTTTTTGTGAAAAAGTATCTTTGTCTTTAGCAGCAACAGATGTGGACACAATTGTTGGTATGCTTCTGTTTAAGAAAGAAATGGTTACTGAAATAACTTGAAACTGACAAAAGTAAAAGAATAAATAAAAATTTACTGAAAATGAACTAATGAAAATCAGACAGTGCTTTTGAATTGTGGTTCATCTGAATTCTTTTAAAAAACAAAATAATAAAACTGACTTGGACAAAAATGATACTACCCCTAGAAAAAAAAGGAAAATAAGTTGACCACAGGGACATGTTAAACTAAAGTGTGTCCTGTAATCAGCATCACTTGTGTCTTCTAACTAGTCAGTCAGTCTGCCTGTTTAAAGGCTGAAAAATAACCACTGTGCTGTTTGGTCTCAAACAACACAGTGAGAAGTAAGGAGAGAGCTGTCTCAGGAGATGGGCTGATTCAGGAGATGAGAAGGACAACTATTGACAAGCATGTTAAAGGTAAAGGCTACAAGACCATCTCCAAGATGCTCTCCAAGATTGGTGTTCCTGCGAGTACAGATGCACACATTATTCAGAGGTTTAAGTCAAAGTTTGAGCCAAAGTGGATTTAATGAAAGAAGACCAAAGAGGACACGTCTGTTGAAAGCAAATAATAAAAAAAACAAGACTGTAATTTGCCAAAATGCATACTGACATGCTACAAAGCTTCTGGGAGAATGCCCTTTGGACACATGAGACAAAGCTGGAGCTTTTCAGCAAGTTACATCAGCGCTATGTTGACAGATGCAAAAATGAAGCACACAAAGAAAAGAACACTGTACCTACTGTGAAACGTGGAGGAGCCTCGGCTATGTTCTGCTGCAACTAGCACAGGATGTCTTGAATCTGTGCAGGGTATAATGAAATCTCACAACTGTCAAGGTATTCTGGAGCAAAATGTGCTGCCCAGTGTCAGAAAGCTGTGTTACAGTTGCAGGTCATGGGTCTTCCAACAGGATAATGACCAAAAACAAAGCTAAAAACACCCCAGAATGGCTAAGAACAAAACACTGATTTATTCTGAAGTGGCTTTCTATGAGCCCTGATCTAAATCCCATTACACATCTGTTGAAGGAACTGAAACATGCAGTCTGGAGAAGGCAACTTTCAAACCTGAGACAACTGAAGCAGTTTGCTCACAAGGACCAAAATTCTTGTCGAAAGGTGCAGAAGTCTCATCGAGAGAGACAGAAATTGCTTGATTTCAGTGATTGCCTCAAAAGATTGTGCAACAAAATATAAAATTAAGGGTAGCATCATTTTTATCCAGGCCAGTTTTATTTTTTTTTATTTTTTTAATAATTCTGTTGAACCACAGCCACAAGTTATCTTGCCTCAACAGAAGAGTACCAACAATTTTGTCAACGTCTGTAAACGTCTCGCTCTCACATTTGCTCATTGGTCTGCCATTTGGAGCATATTTATTAGAGCATGTTTGCTGAAAACAGCAGCCCACTGCTGCTAGAAATGACTTTTAAGGAGAACAGTGCGAGTGAATGAAAAGAGAAAAAGTCAAGCCTGAACCATGAGCTGAGTTGTACAGGAACTGAACAGACATGTCACTCTCCCCCAGCCATCACCGACCAGTTTTTAGGTCTAAATGACTGCAGCTTACCAATCAGTTTCACAATGACTGTTTGCAACCCCCAGCAATCACTTGCCAACTCAGGGAAACAGGGAATCACTGGTTTCTGGGCCTGTGTGACTGGGGTCTAACATAGATGTTTGGTAAATGTAAACTTAAGTTATAAAAAACATTTGAAAAAATTGTTATTATTTTTTATTTTATTTTAAGTACGTGACTGCAAATCAAAGGTGCAACAATAAAACAATGATTGCTCTCGACAAAATCAAAGCCTGTAGGTCTTGGGAAAACTGCATGTGTGGGAAAAGGTGGTTTGAGGTTCTGTGCTGCTGTAAAGGAAGCTATACGACAGTCTGTGGTTACAGATAACTAATAATAAAAAATAAGACGCCAGCCGAACAGTCTTCAGCAGGTCATCATTTCTGTTACGGTTACTAGCGTAAACATTTGGTGGTGGAGGTGCACTGCAGGGAGGTAAAAGAAATCAGTATGTGTGGTAAAGAACACAATATCTGGTTATCTCTGCTACGTTTCTAAACTATAAATTATGCAGCATTGTTTATCCGGTTTGATCAGACAATGTTGTCTAAATGGAGAAAAGTGGAGTGAGTCAGTGGAGAGCTCTTTTCAGCCCATTTCACAGCATTAGTGAAATCAACATTTCCTTTTCATAGTAGCTGGAGAAAAATGCTCAAGAAAGTCTCAACAGACCCAAAGCGTTTTGACTAAGGTGAAAAGTTTTTGCAGCGATACATAGTGTAGTGATTCTGTTGTTAGCGTTAGAGATCGTTTGGTCAGGATGTTCTCTGATTTCCCACTGTTCGACTGTTACCTGAAGGTGTATGTGTGTGTGAAGGGGGGCACGAGTGAGAGAGAGAGAGCGGAGTCCGTTGTTGTTGCTCTGTGTTCTTTTTGGCGTGGTTGCGGCCCACAGTAACCTGTTTGCGTCTTTAATAAAGGAAGGAACATTTGCTGGCAACATCTTGTTCTTTTTCTTTATGTCCTGACGGTCGTTACATTGGTGTCAGAAGTTAAACTGCGGAATTTTGTTAGCCGCGATTAGCCCGGACTCAGCTAACTCAGCAACAGCCTGGCAGCTATGACAGCACAGCAAGATATGGCCGGTGCTCACCCGAAAATCAAGAAAGAGGCTATGGACAGTGAGTGTGGGAGCACACCGGGACACGAGAGGGTTTTTGACAGTGCTGCAGAGCACGTGGCCCGCCTCAGACGGGCTGCTAGAGGACTGGCAGCAGACGCTGGCTTCAGCCCATCGAACACGCCAGAGCGCACTGGTGCGGGAACGCTCACCCCGAACAGCACAGGACCTGTGTGCAGGGATGGCGGCAGCCAGCGCTACCAGTCACATGTGAAAACGCCGAAGTACTCTGGTAAGGCGGACTGGGAGGCCTTTCATGCCCAATTCGAACTGTTAGCGGATGCTGCAGCCTGGTCTGAGGACACTAAAGCACTCCAGTTAGCCCTGTGCCTCACTGATGAAGCTTTGGCATGTTTGTTGCTGCTTAGCCCGGCCGAGAGGGGTGACTACAGGGCTTTGGTTGGTGCCTTGCAGCGGAGGTTTGGTCAGTGTGGTCAGCCCGCCGTCTTGCGTTCGGAGCTGACATGTAGACGAAGACAACCAGGTGAGCCCCTCCGCGCTCTGGCAAATGACATTGAGACATTGGCGAAGAAAGCGTATGCCCACATGCCCAACGATGTGCAGAACGAGCTGGCCAGAGACCAGTTCATCCGAGTCATAACCCCTGGTGAGCTGCGCATACAGACGCAACTTGCTCACCCTCGCAGTCTTCACGAGGCTCTGGAGCTGGCCTTGGAGAGGGAGGCCGTGGTAGCTTCTGCAGGGTGCGACCATAGTGGGAGTGAGCTGGTTGTGAGGGCTGCGACGCAGGAGGCCCCGGGCCAGGGAATGCCAGCCTGGGCTGCTGAATTAACTGAACTGATCCGAGCTGTGTCTCTGCAATCATCACACCGCAACACTCGTCCTCGCCGAGACCCTCCTGTATGCTGGACGTGTGGCCAGCCGGGTCACATCAGTGCGCGCTGCCCAAAGCGTGTTGGTGTGCAGGGAAACGCCTCAGGGCCTGTGTAGATGGGACAACGCAGGCCCCCTTTACTGTGTCCCAACCTGCCTGTGCTTCAGTGGACGGAGCCCGACCGTACAGCCGGGGAATCGGGGCTCCACTTCCCCCAGAAGCAGATGACAGCACAGAGTCTGCGAGGGTGGTGGGCTGGACACATGCAGGGGACTTCTGTCACGTCCCCATCACCCTAGCAGGGGCTCCATGCACAGCTCTGGTCGACACTGGCTCCACTGCATCCTTGATAAGACCCAGCATGGTGCCGGTGGGGACCCAATTGGAACATACTACGGTAAAACTGCGTACAGTGACTGGTGAGTTAGCCCCCATGCTGGGGAGAGGACTAGTCCCTATACAGGTGGGGGACTAGTGAGTGAACTTGAAGGTGTGGGTGGCAGCAGTGCAGGACCTCTGCATATTAGGCCTGGACTTTCTGCGTGCCGCACGGAGTGTTTTAGACCTGGGAAATAACACACTGGCCTTTCCGGGGGGGCCCACGGTTAAACTGGTGCACCCCACATGGGCCCCAAGTCTACACCCACCAGAGCCGAGAGCAGCAGGGGTGCGTCACGAGCCACACACCCCCACCCCAAAATGCACCCCCCCACCCCAGTCCCCCACCCCCCGTCCCACTACTGTTTTGAGTCCTCCTGCCTCAGACCAGCAAACTGTAGCAGGTGGTGGGGACAGGCTGGCAATAGTGAGGGAAATATGGACTCGCAGCTGCCACGACTTAGATCCTGTGCAGCAAGAGGAGCTGTGGCAGGTGCTGCTAGAGTTTAAAGACATTTTTGCACTGTCGGAAGATGAAGTGGGCTTGACTCATCTACTGCAGCATGACATTGACACAGGGGATGCACGACCCATGAAGTCACGCCCCCGCCGCCTTCCCCTGGCACATCAGGCCGCTGCTGACAGTGCGATTGGTGAGATGCTGAGGGCCGGCATCATTGAACCCTCTGACAGTCCCTGGGCCTCAGGAGTTGTGATGGTGAAAAAGAAAAAGAGCCCTAAAATGAGGTTCTGTGTTGACTTCAGGCCGCTGAACAGTGTGACCAAGAAGGACTCATACCCTCTGCCCCGCATCGATGAGTCCCTAGATCTGGTTTCCGGCTCCTCTTGGTTCTCCTCACTGGACCTGCGGAGTGGATATTGGCAAGTGCCCCTCAGCCCCTCAGCCAGACCGAAGACTGCTTTCAGCACAGGCAGGGGGTTGTGGCAGTTCCGTGTCCTCTGCTTCGGCCTATGCAACGCTCCAGCCACATTTGAACGGTTGATGGAAAAGGTGCTTGTTGATATCCCCCGACAGGAGTGTCTGATTTATCTGGATGACATCCTGGTCCACGGGAATTCCTTCACAGCGGCTCTGGCGTCCCTGCGGCGGACTCTGCAGCGGATAGCTGCAGCAGGCCTGAAGCTTCACCCAGATAAGTGCTGCTTCATGAGAAGGGAGCTGGAGTTCCTGGGACACAAGATTGGGGGTGAGGGTATCAGCACGCTGGAGGAGAAAGTGCGGGCGGTGAAGGACTGGCCAACCCCCACAAACCTGAGGGATTTAAAGAGCTTTCTTGGGCTGGCATCCTACTACAGGCGGTTCGTGCGCGGCTTCTCTTGTATTGCTGTGCCCCTGTTCCGCCTGCAGCAAAAGGATAGTGGCTTTGCCTGGACCACAGAGTGCGAGAAGGCTTTTGACCATCTGAAAAAGGCCTTGACAGAATCCCCCATCCTCGCCACTCCAGACCCCAGTCTGCCGTTTATCCTGGACACCGACGCCAGTGAAGTCGGAATGGGAGCAGTGTTGAGTCAGCTGGGGCCAGAGGGGAGAGAGTGGTGGCGTACTTCAGCAGAACCTTCAATAAGGCTGAACGACGCTACTGTGTGACACGCAGAGAGCTCCTGGCAATCGTACGGGCAATAAGCCACTTCAGATACTACCTGTGTGGTCTGCCCTTCACTGTCCGGTCAGACCACTCAGCCTTGCAGTGGTTAATGTCCTTCAGGGAGCCAGAGGGGCAGATTGCACGCTGGTTAGAGGAATTAGCACCGTATGTCTTCAAAGTGGAGTACAGAGCTGGGGCCCGCCACACCAATGCTGATGCCATGTCTCGGCGCCCTTGTGCTCCTGCTGGCTGCCGATACTGCGAAAAGCGGGAAGCCCGGGAGGAAGAGCTCCGCTCTGGGGAGGAGCACGACCACATGTGCAGTGGAGGAGGGCCAACCTGCAGAGCAGCTCAGGTGACTGTTACACCCAATTGGAGAGTGCAACAGGAGCAGGATGCCGACCTTCAACCAGTGCTGCAGTGGGTAGAGTCTGGACAAAGGCCGCAGTGGAGCAAGGTTGCTGGATACTCACCTGCCACTAAAGGACTGGTTGAAAAGTTTACAGCTCTTCGAATGAAGGATGGAGTGCTTCAGAGAGCATGGATAGAGCCAGCTACAGGGGAGAAGAGGTGGCAGGTAGTGGTCCCCAGGGCCTTAAGAGAATCAGTCCTAAAGGCCTGTCATGGGACAGCCGGGGCCGGACATTTTGGAGTCTCCAAAACCCTTCGCCGGCTTCGGCAAGGTTTCTACTGGGGGCAGCTCAGGAGAGATGTTGAGGACTTTTGCCGCCGCTGTGACCTCTGCACAGCACACAAAGGTCCCCCAGACCAGTCCCGGGCACAGCTTCAGCAGCTAGCTGTGGGAGCCCCAATGGAGAGAGTAGCAGTGGATGTGATGGGACCCTTTCCACGCACAGACAGAGGGAACCGTTATGTTCTAGTTGCCATGGACTATTTTACAAAATGGCCGGAGGCATATGCCATACCCGACCAGGAAGCAGAGACTGTTGCTGACAGGCTGGTGGAGGGCATGTTCGCCAGGTTTGGGATGGCAGAAACTATCCACAGTGACCAAGGAAGGAATTTTGAGTCAGCTGTTTTCTCTGTCATGTGTGAGCGCCTAGGGATGCAAAAAACCCGGACTACACCTTTACACCCACAGAGCGATGGGCTCGTTGAGCGCTTCAATAGGACCCTGGCAAAACAACTTGCCATCCTCACTGCGGAGCACCAGCGTGATTGGGACATGCACCTTCCCCTTGTCTTGCTGGCTTACAGGTCCGCTGTACAGGAGTCCACCTCATGCACACCTGCCCTGCTTATGCTGGGGCGAGAGTTGCGGACTCCAGCAGAAATGGCATTTGGGAGGCCCCCAGATGCTCTGGCAGCCCCAACAGGTCCAGAATATGCCAGGAGGCTTCAGGACCGGATGGAGTCTGCGCATGCTTTTGCCCGTGACCAGTTGGAGAAGGCAGGAATGAGACAGAAAAGGAATTACAATCTGAGGGTCAAAGGGAAAGACTTCGGGGCCGGTGACCTTGTGTGGGTGTACAGCCCAAGGAGGAAGAAAGGCCGGTGCCCTAAGTTGGACTGCCACTGGGTAGGGCCTTGTGAAGTGTTAGAGAAGGTGGGGGAAGTTGTGTACAGGGTCCAGCTGCCGACTAGGGGGAGACGAGTGGTCCTCCACAGAGACAGGTTGGCCCCATACAGGGGCGATGCGCACCCAGTTCAGCGCCCTGGGCCTCAGTCAACCCCCCAGGGGAACAAAACAGCCCCACCCCCAGACTCACTGACTGATTTCCCGCCTGTCGCCTCTCAGCCCCCTCTGCCCTTGCACCCCTTACCAGATCAGGATCAGGGTGCTCCAGCATTGCAGACACAGCCCTGTGTGTCCACTACAAGGAGGCCAAAGAGACAGACACGGGCCCCAGGTTACTTCAGAGACTTTGTATGCGATCCCTCGGGGCGAGGGATTTAGTAAGGGGGGGGCAGTGTAGTGATTCTGTTGTTAGCGTTAGATATCGTTTGGTCAGGATGTTCTCTGATTTCCCACTGTTCGACTGTTACCTGAAGGTGTATGTGTGTGTGGAGGAGGGCACGAGTGAGAGAGAGAGAGCGGAGTCCGTTGTTGTTGCTCTGTGTTCTTTTTGGCGTGGTTGCGGCCCACAGTAACCTGTTTGCGTCTTTAATAAAGGAAGGAACATTTGCTGGCAACATCTTGTTCTTTTTTTATGTCCTGACGGTCGTTACAATATTAACAAACTCAGAGCCTACAATAATCCACTCACACAAAAAAAAAAAAAAACACAGAAGTCACAAAAGCTTTGCATTATCATCCACGCACATAAATATACACAGGCTTTTTGCGTTACTGATGTATGCTGTCCCACTGAGAGAGAAGAAAGATACAGGTGGACCTGTTTCCTTCCTCACTTCTTCAGACTGCTTTGTAGTTGCGAGAGCAACACAGAGGAATGCTTTTGAATGTAAATCACATCATGTTCCCGCAGTTTATTCGCTGGGCCAGCAGCCAGTGAAAAATGCTGTTATTGCAAAAAAAAAAATCTGAGCATAAATAAACAATGTAAGACAACATGAAATGAATGTGTATAATAAATAATTTGCATTCCCCCGTCTTGGTTTCAGCCTCACCAAACAATAGCAGCAAGTTTAAGAAAGAAAGTTGAGGAGATCAGATTACTGATCGGAGTGTACAGCTCTTATGAAGTGAAAATGGGAATGGAAATTATGGTTTGCTGATTTTGTGGATTCACGAAGCGTGGTGTGGAGGCGTAGATCAAAAGGATTTGTGTTTGCTGACTTGTATCACAGCTCCCATCTGCTGTTACTTTATGTTCATTCTTGTAAGCAATGGGTTTAATACAATTACAGATGAAAAAAAAGTTGACAACAAAGGCACTCTGTACAGATAGACATATGGTAAGAATACCGCATGCAGCATTATATTTAATGTGCAGAGCAGCTGTGTGGAGATGAATTTGTTTGCATGTTTGCATTTGCTTCGCACTGCATCCTTGGAAACAACTTCTTGGACAAAAGCTGAATGGCCAAAGGAAAATCTAAAAATTGCACGTTTGACAGTGACTTAAAATACTTTCAAGATCACATTAACAAATCTGATTTTTCCAGAAAAAGGACTAATTTACCTTTGATTTATATATGTGCTGTTTATTCCATTTAAATTGAATTGATTCATTTTCCCCCTGGTGTGGTTCATTTGTGCAGATGTGAACATGGTAATCACACTCGGAAATGGACCAAAGCAACTGTACGAACCCTTTGGAGAAGGTGGTCTCTGTCTGGCTCTAAGGTAACTCTGAAGCAGTCCGTTTATGATGAGAACAAGTGCCAGGTTTATAGTGCAAGTCTGAGCAAAAAAAAAAAACCTTCCCATAGCCAGGTATACTTTGCATTCTGGTATGTAGCAGAGTACCGCAGACATGCGGAGTACACGAACTGTAGTAGCTAGCGCTAAATCATTTGTGAGCTAGCGCTAAATCATTTGTGACATTGGTCACAAAGTGTTATACAGTGCTGCAATGAAAACCTCCTCATCATTGCTTTGGTCACTGGCAGGTTGCTGCAGTCTCCAGTAGTTTGCATATCTGCAAATACTTGCAAACTATTTGCCAAGCGGTAGTAAAACTGTGGAAATTGTGACTCAAACTGGAAATGGCAACTGTTTTGAAATCATCACTGCTGCACACAACACATTTTGAAATGTCTTGGTTGCAGCAGTATTGTGCAACTTTTACTCTAAAGCCAAATGTCCAGTGATCCCAGTTTGCGGTGCACTTTTTTAAATTTTTTCCACAACTCGCTGAGTAAATGGTGAGTGTTTGCTGTCATCCACACAAACAACCACCAACTGCAGCAAGGAGCCAGAATCAAAGCAATCACTGTGCCCAATTTTGTCTGGTGACAGCCAGCAACCTCAAGCAAATAATTTACCAACCTGATGGGGAATACACATTTTTCACTAGCAACCGGAGGTTACCAGGGGGTCGCAACAGTCTCTAGGCTTGTGTGAAGAGGCCTTAAATACTGGGTAAAGACACATTTATGTCTCTGCAATATTTTCCATGCAAGATTAAAATCCACACTGAATCACTAAAAATACCTTAATCAAGTTTAAACTTTGTACAGAATATAAATTTGGGGAAAAAATCTACATTTTTTTAATATTCACCCTACATTTAAAACATGAAGAACTTAATGTATATTACTGTCTATAGTCCTAAACCTCAATATAATTCCATACCAAAGCCACCCCAGCCACTACATAAATCATATTGGCTTATTGAATTGCGAAAGTATGAAATATCTCAGATGATAGATAGTTGGTATTTAGTCAGGATGGCACACAGCCACGGGTGAATTCTCTCGTATGTGTGTGTGTGTCTGTGTGTGTGTCTGTGAATGTATGTGAGAGAAAGGGAGAACAAGAAAGAAAGAGAGAACATAAAGGGGAAGAAACAAAGAAACAAAGAGAAAGACAGACTGAAAGACATCCTCTGTCCATCTCTCTTAAACACACACACACACACACACACACACTACTGTATTCTACAGTGAGTTTAGTTCGGGTGTGAATCCGGGTTGTCTCTCACTGTGCAATTTTTTATCAGTGGACGATCCCATTTCCGTTGTGTTGATGCAGCAGATGGATTCCCTCCTACTAACCATTTATCACCTGCCAAACCAAAACCTTTCTTTGCCCCCTTTACACCAATGAAAAATGGGTGCTGGACCATTGTTCTCCTCAAGAAAATAAGAATTGTTTAGTGTGCCATCAAACAGGTTTCACTGCATGGCCATACTGGATCTTATGAGAATAAAAACTGTTTTGTTTTATTTTGTCCTTCACAGAACAACATGAGAGGACGATCCAATGACTATATCATTGAATTTATGTTTAGCCCATACCAGGGTTATAATAGTTTTTGGATTTTTCATTATAGTTTAGTTTTAGTTAGTTTTTACTTTTTTTCTCTAATTCAGTTAGTTTTAGTTAGTTTTTAGAGGGGTTTTGCTCATTTTATTAGTTTTTATTTTTGGTTTTATACTTAGTTTTAGTTAGTTTCAGTATCAGTTTCAGTATTTTCATACTTAATCAGGTACTCTTTAAAGAAACAACCAACTGTTCAAAGACAGCAGCACTACATGCTAAATGTGTGTAACATTAAGGACACACATGAACATCAACAGGGAGAAACAAAGAAAAATATCAACTCCAAAACTCAATAAATTCTACAATTAACTCCCAATAAAGTTCAGCGTCAGTGCAGCAGATTAACAACACCTACATGCGGTGTTTGACAAAAACAAACTCTTTGAAGGAGTCAAAGGTCAAATCCAGCTGCATCCTGATGTTCTCCACCTGAAGCTGCTTCTGCTTTGGAGCTAGCTTGGTTAGATGCTCGCTAATTAGACTTGCAGGGTCTTTGTAGCCTCTGTACACAACCTATGGAAGTGGCCAACCTCATGTCCACATTTATGCATGTGTAGCTGGATTGTGTGTGTTAATTACCTTGTGTTTGTGTGCTGGTGTTTTTTTTAGTCCTCGCTCTTTGTGCTCAGTTTTTTGGCTGCAAACATATTTGTCCCTGTTTTTTCACTTTCTTCATTCCCTCACATCCATTCCAATAGTTTCAGCAGTCTCCCTCCAGGAATTTGCTGACATTTGTGAGTCCTCATATTGATGCTTTGATCATTATTCCTGATTGTTATTATCCGATAAAGTAGCCGGAAATGCACAAGGACTAAACAGGTTAATCACAACGCTGTGGGACCCGACAAAGAGTCACGTTTCTCCGGAGGTGCGCCACGTTACCTCGTAGGATGAGAGCGGTTTCCGTAGCTGCCCTGTGTGTGCTTCTCAGGTGAACTTTGATGTTGGTGTTTTTTCCTGACTGAGAAGTGTTCCGCACATTTTCATCATCCACAACAACACACTCGCTGCTATCTATGCTATCATAGTAAAAAAAAACTCCATATGGGACTCTGCTGCTTTCTCTGCAGACCGCTGTCATTACTTTGAGGAGCAGCGCAGTGTGCGCGCGCACAGACACAGTTGCCCGATGGCGCTCCGAGCTTAAACCCAGAGAACAGAAAAAATGATTTCATATCAATCCACAAGACTGAATGACAATATCTATAATTTAGTTTTAGTTAGTTTTGTAAACTCACAATTCAGTTTTAGTTAGTTATCGTTTTTTTCCTTTTAATTTTAGTTTTTATTTATTTCAGTTAACGACAATGTTTTTTCAATTTCAGTTTTTGTTATTTCGTTCGTTTTCATTAACTATAATAACCCTGGCCCATACCAGTTCATTAATTGTAAATAGTGATTTCTTAACACTTTCAGTTACTGCCATAAAAACATTAAAAATTTAAAATTTGATAAAATCATACACAAAAGTGAACACATTTATTCCTCCTGATTCATTCACATTCTTTCAAGACTCAGAGTACCTCATGTTTTCTATGAAGAAATATTTACATGATAGAAATTTGGCAATTTTCCACAACTAATAAGAATCTGTCACACAGGCCTAGTGACCAGTCTGAATGCCTACCAAACTCCAATGCATTCCCAAACCAGCTGGCGTGTGTTTGCCAGAGGCTGCTGGAAGTCGCGAGGTGACACTGGTCACAAAGAGGGTGGTGCTCGTTGCGATTGCTTCGGTTGCTAGCAAATTGCTGGAGTCACAGTAGTTTGCATGGAAGATGCCAACTTGTCTTCAAATACTCGCCAACTGCGAATTAAACTTGAAAAAATTTGACAGAATGGAGAACATTCGCCTTCAAAGTAAAATGTGTGCCTTATCACTGCAACTAACGTATTTTAAAAAGGTGCAACTTCCGGTTTTTGTTGCACTTTTCAGTTTCACTACCATTTGGCGTGTAGTTGGTGAGTGTTTGCAGACAAGTCCCTGTCCTCCTTGTAAACTACAGCCAGCAATTTGCTGGCAACCAAAACAATCACCAGCAGGTTTTTGGTGTAGCACCACATACCTCCTTGTAACCAATTTCACAGAGCAACAGCCAGCAACCTCCAGCAACCACTTGCCAAAATACAAATTTTTCCATGGCAACTAGTGCTTGCCAGCGAGTTGCTGATTGGTCTGTGTGACTGAGGATTTAAGACTACTGTGTTCAATAAAGAAGAACTTATTGCACAAATATTTAAATGAAATAACACAAATATCTTGAACTTATTCTGTACATTTCACAGGCTTAGTGTATTACAGTTGCCGTTCATTTGAAAAAACATACCTATGCTGTTTGCACTTAGGAGGCCGTGAGGAGCGGAGCCACTGTATATTCACTTAAATGACTGTTCTATTTTCTTCACTAAGCATGCGAGTCAGCTCAGAAGATGACTGAGAAATCACATCAAAGCTATGCTTCCTGGGAAAAACAGGCCAGTGGCTTCACTGCTCACACCAAAAACATTAACCACAGAGCGAGAGCAAAGATCAGCTGTTACTGACTGGTTTGTAAGTTGAAAGAAAGAAAGGTTTTTAGAAAGTAGAACCTCTTTTTCTTCTGCATTTATAATATTTTAATGCTGGCCATGATTGTATTTCAATAACTGTGTACTAATGAAAACAAACTGTGAGGTCATAGAAGTTTACGCTGTGAAGAATTAAATGGAAAATTGAAAATTAAGTGAATACTTCAATGTTGGGCAATCAGCATAATTAGAGTAGTTTGAGCCACTGTGTCTAATTCTTCCCCACAAATCTTACTTGTACTAGCAACATAGTCTAATCAAGTGTGTTTGTGTGTGTGTGTCTGTGTGTTCACATGCACACATCTGTACATTCAAATGTTTTCAAGAATGTGTCACAAACATTTAGCCAGTTTGTGATGCAGTAGTGTATTGATTTGCAGATATTTTTTTATTGCTGAGCCAAAATAACACAAGCAAATACTAGCTGTACTACAGAAACAGAAACACACTTACACCTGCAGGCAGACCTTCATATAAAGGAGGCAGCAGGTCTCCGTTTCTAAATCACCAGGCCATCATGTGACACCCTTAATTACGATGATAATCAATCCCATAGAGACAGAAGTAGCGATGGGTGGAAAATATAGACAAGGTGACAAGATGGCCTAAGAAAAAGTTAACAAGACAATAGTTTGAACAAATAAATGAGTGAGAGCTGATGCAAGCCCACACCCCTATCTAACAAATCTGAATGTTAATTAAGAAAATTTGTTGAAAAAGTCTATAGATTTTAAAACACAAGTAAAAGTGGAGATTAATAACAATATAGCAATAGCAGATCCATATAAATACATTGAAGAAGCATCATAGTTTACATGATATTGAAATATTTTACAACTGACATTTTCACATATTTTATGTTAATTTTACTTTACAAAAAAGCTGTTAAAAAAAACCCTGTGCTTTAGGAGTGACTTTAAGGATGAGCCAGAGTTTGCAGGTCTTATTTCCTGGGATGGATCAATAGAAGCTCTGAGAGCCCTGAGTGCACCTTCACCTTCGTTTACCAGTGTGAACCCTGGAACACAAAGGCATGGTGCGTCCGAGGATTTTGCAGAGCGGAGATAAAGGGCAATGAAAGATCTTATAAATTAGTTGAGGAGTAACCTCCCGAGGCTTTGAAACTAATCAATAATACTTTAAAATCAAACCTGAAGACAGCAAGTAGCGAGTATGCCAATGAAACCACAATTTGGTGAAATGTGGTCATTTTTCCTTCACTGATCCCATTTATATGAGTGAAGTGAGCCCCTTAATGCTACTTATTAGTCTTAAATATCTCTAAAAGAGAAACAAAGGCTTTACTTCAAGCTGACGATTGCCCGTCTGGCAAGCTGCAGCTGTTCAAGAGACAAAGACATACTAGGCTGCAAAACTTTAAAACTGCCTAAAACATAAAAGCTAGCCTTTTGTTGGCTTTTCACACTCAACAGACTGAGTATACACTAACCCCCCCCCCCCCCACACACACACACACACTTTTCTTTGTGCGTCTACACAGGCTCTAATCTAAAGTGCTTTTATATCACTGGGTTGCAGACAGAGGTCAAAAAACTGGTCATTTAGGTTGTCACACCAACTCAGACACCTTCTGTGCAGGTAAACCCTTCAGGTGAAAAGCTACCATTTACCTTTCGCTGAAACAACATTAAAAAAAATAAAAGTAAGACTTGAAATTTGTGAGATTTAACTGCGGAAGTTCTTGTTAAGACAAAATGTCCAACATTTAAATCTACAAGCTGTTTGCCGCTTTCAAAAAAGTACTGTACTGAATGAACAGCTGAAATAGGACGCTATTGTGGACCTCTTCAAAACAGCAGAGAATAACAAGCAGTTGTGGGTGCGCATGCAAATGAAATTAGCCTTTTTCGTTGCCATTTTATTAATTTTATTTTTATATTACTTTGCAAACAAACACCTATTCACAGCTTACCAGACTGACTGATGCTGAAACGGCATGTTAAACACTATTACAACGTGCCTTTTAAAAATAGCAGATCTGCTCATTTGTGTCCTTATCAGCATGGACACCATGGCTTAACACAAATATTCAATTATCATTCAACATAATATCTTCAGATTAGTATCATATCTTATAATAAGCATCTATAATGCAATTAAAATGACAAGATTCTGATGGGGGTGCAGCCCTCACAGTAAATTTTGCATTCTTTCTGATACGGTTTACTGCCAGCTTAAAACACTGCCAGCTGAGGGAAAAAGTAAAGCAGAAAGGGGAGGTGATGTGACACCTTATGCAATGTATTTATTGCTCATTACTCATGTTGAAAGGTTGACCTCTGAGAGCATCAAGCTGCTTGCTGCAAGCACAGCTGCAGGTTGCTGTGGCTGTTCTGGATATATCTGCCTGTTACTACCTGAACTTGGGGTGCTTCTATGACCAGTATGTTATAGTACCCACAATACGGGAGCTCAGGTATTCAGTGGCTTCGGAACAATGCTCCAGCAAGTACAAGCATCACTATACACGTCCAATCACTGCATGCAGTTGTCATCCTAACAGTCAAAGCACAGCCATGGCCAAAGGCACAATTGCAGTGACAGCTATGTCACCCAGTCTGCTGCCACATTCAGAATCTGGAGCCCGACTGATATAAGAGCTTTAAGACTGATAGAAATGCCAATGTGAAATTTTGATATATCAGCTGATATTTCTGTTTCAGACACAGATAACATAAACTGACTGTCATGGTCCTGGGTCTTTGAGTTTTTGGACTTTCAAGTTCTGTTTATTATTTAATATTTTCAGATTTTTTGTTTGCTTATTGTTTTCATCTCCATGCCATTCCTTAGTATTTTCAGTCGAGTGTTTAGTTCCAGTTACGGTTTGTGTCAGTTTATTTTATTCCCTCAGTGTTTCCTGTCTGATCCCACTGTGTCAAAGCCCTATGTTAACTTCCTTCTTGCGCTTGTATTTCCCCAATTAGTTATGGTTCTCACTTCCTGTTTTATTTTGATAGTGGGGTTTTTTCTGTCTCTAGTGCCTTGTGTTTAGTTTATTTCCCCTGCTCTCTCATTGTCTTTGATTTTTGACACCTGCATCTCGTTAACCTCCTGTGTCCACTTTGCCTAAGGCGCAAACACATTTGTCCCTCTATTTTTTTTTGTTTGTTTGTTTTGTTTTGGGGGGTTTTTTGCTTCTTTGTACAAACTTGGGGGAAGTAGTCGGAAATGCACGCCAGGAAATGACGGTGTTTCCCGGGAGGTGAGCTTCAGGTTACATTGTAAAACCAACACTATTAGACCAAATAAAAATATCAGGCCAAGATTAACAGAGTTAAGACATTTTTCTATAACAATGTCAGGGCTGCAGCGCCATCCGGTGGCAGATTGCTGCGCCATCCGGTGGCAGATTGCTGCGCAACATTTAGGACAACCATCGACGGGAGCAGGCATCTATTAAAATCTTATCAATTAGGCTAACGACCAGTACGTCTGAAATAAACTAGTGACAATAGCGACGATCAGTCCTCTAGTTGACTAGTCGTGTGCATCCCTACTATCGGTGCTGAATGAATGTATGTGTACTTCAAGCACTTTGGTCAATAAGCCTGGAAAAGAGCTACTATATTAATAAAGTGTAGTTTATTTGAAAGCAGGGAAGAAAGCCAGCAAAATGCCATCTGTGTGAGTTAACAGACTTATCAATATCACAGCTCTATCATTAAGAGATGGGAGAATCTGATGGATTATAATAGAGTATTTCATTAATTTAATGTTTAAAAGAGTTTCATTCTCAGCTGCACCCTCGGTGGTCTTTAACAGTTTCAAAGTAAGCAAAGAATAAATACAAAAACGGAATTCAAAACGAGTCTACAAGTTGAATGTAAGGTCAGCAAGTACAAATAGGTGCTCTGTTTTAGGATAGTATATTTGTGATTATAGAACGATAAAATTGGTTGCTGACAACAGGAGGAAAAAAATGATTGCCTCTAAGAATTTATATTTCTAACTGATCATCAGGGAACTGCAAAGACATTAGATGCTATTAGAAGACTTCAGACCCTCCTGCTGTGCGTGCACAGAGGTCTGAGGGATCTTCCAGAAATCTCTAGCATTTTCCAGAGATCTGATTGGTCAGTAGGTGGTGAGATCATACATGTTTATCTCTAATCTTGAACCTGTACCAGAGCAGGTTCACAGCATACGTTACATAGGTGATGTACCCTGATAAGAAATGAACCCCCTTCATAATACTGAAAACCAGGATTAATCCCTGAAGATCCAATCCTGCTTCGTAGTACAGGCCTCTGCTCTCCTGTTGTCTTCTGTCTGTCCAACCAGTTTTGGATTCTATTTTCTGATAGACTTTGTCTGTGGACTTTTCACCAGTGAAAATAAAGGCTCCCTTTTAGCACCTATCTCCAGGTGTGAGCATAAACTCTGCAATTCATGACAAAGATTTCCCTAACATTTGTTATATGTAGTTGCTTATTTGTTTACGCTCCACCCAACTCTGCTCAGGTCAGCTGGTTACTATGTTTGTGGTGTTCCAAAAACAGAGAAGTCACAGAGTGCCCTTGGATGGACAAGCTGTGCAACGTCACCGCTCATATCAACTGTCATATCAGACTCGCCCAAAGGACTCTGTTGACCCAGCTCCTCAAGGTTTCCTTCCATGTGTAATGTTACACCCTTGTTACTTGAGAGAGCATTGTGAGGTAACACAAAGAAACACTGAAGTAAATAACATCTCTTGTAGTTGAGCAACAGAATGAATCTACATGGAATGCTAACAAACTCTCCTCCACTTCTCCACATATACTACATATTACATACTCATAGTACTATACAGCAAGCAACACTCCCCTGCACCACACAGTTGCTATCTCTGCATCCATCTCTCTAGTGTACACACGCACTTTAAAGACACAGTCCTTGTCAGAGCAGTGCAGAGAGGTTAGAGCTGCAGGTCTAACCACGGATATCCTGGAGGATGACTGGGATTGTGAGAGGAGCGTGAGAGAGGGGTGGAGAGCAGCACTTAATCGGCTTCTACTGAATCTCACTACTGTGGGAACATTGGAAGCAATGCAGACCTAAGCAATACAAGTTTTTTTTAAAAATTGTTTTAGACTTTCAGAAAATAGCCAGTGGGCTTCCACTAAATGTTGAGGATGCTTTGATGATCACTTGGATGATCTAATTAAATTAAGATTTTATTAAGTAAAAGATTATTTTATGTGCATTTACTAAAAGATTGCAAAACACTATATGGTTTTCCTGTTCTTGTTTTTTTTTTTTTAAAAAAAAACAACACTATCTGCATGCTGAACAGGTACAACTGTAAAAGCCACAACAATACTGGCATGAAATTACTACTTAGGTTGCAGAAAGGTTAATGATATTCAAAATACACCAAAAAATGCAAATGTATCTCAAATGGCAGAGTGGCATTGCAATTCTGGAGAAATAATTTTGCAAAAACTGCTTAAGTGGTAATTATTCGTTGTTTAATGAATATGAATATTTTCAAAAATGGAAATGAAGGCTGAAATCACGACTATTACGACAGTCAGTGTTTTTCGGAGTGGGGAGAATGGAAAATGCAGAACTTTTCAGACTAAATCTGACTTGGGTCTTATCAACATTGCTATCATGTTTAAGCAGCCAAGATTAATAGCTAAGACAAGGAGTCCAGTGTTGCACAATTGTCACTGAACTTAATAGTTTTATGTAAGCTTGTCTTTAACATTCTTTTGGTTTTCTAGGGTACAATCCAAATACAGTTACATTTTCACTAAACTTATCTCTCCTTTCCTAAAAAGAACCCCAAATGCACTGTTATTTATTTCACTTTTATTTACATTTATCTTGTTTGGTTCATTTAAATATTATCAGTATCAAAGGAGCTACATTATTTTGGCATGTGCATGGTTTCCAACATTTGGAAATGGGTTGAGAGTTGTTGCTTTTGTACATCACTTGGTTTTTGCACTGGTTAGAATTTGGATGCATAACATACAGGATTAAAAAAAACTCAATGATAATTGCTGCAGTCAATTTCAAAATGATTTTAAACACAATACTTCTGACTGATGGAAGCCAACATCCTTTTTTTTCAGAGTGACTGTCACATTTACTTGAAAAGGTCGCTGACTTCATGAGTTTGTGTTAGTCGCTAGCTCTCAAAACAAGATTGGTAAACATAATAAAATAGATGTAAGGAGAGTAGAAAATGTTTATTTAAAAAATGAGTTTTCCTTGTGCATGTTTGCCAAACTAGGCACTGTAGACTGATGCTAGAAATACAGACACATGTTTCATAATTCCAACGGATACCTGTGGAAAAGACAGCGTGGAAAAAATATATAAATGCGGTGCAAGTGTAATTTTTGTGTTTAGTTTAGGCTATTAACCACGAGAGGGAGCCAGGATATCCGTGGTTCTACAAGTCGCAAAAAATGTAACAATTTTTAAGTCTTAGTTAATCTGTCTGTATGTATCGTGTCTTAACACCAAATGCAGAATCACCTGTGACTGACTTACTTTTCAAGCTTGCGATTCCCAATTTTTTTTTTATGATTTTAAGCTTGCTTGATTGTGGAATTAGTCATGTAAAACCGCTTCAAACTTTCATCAAGCAAATTTAATAAACTGACTGCATCATATCAAAGAAAAACAGATGCATGTCCAACTGTATGAGCACTGAGTGAAATATATCCTTCTTCTTGTGAATAACAGACTTTCCAATAATCTCAAGAGATGGCTCTGCCTGCCAATGAGCAAAACTGCATTCAGAAAGTGAAAAGGGGGCTTTGATAAAAGTTTTTCTATTACCTCAGTTATTCAAGCAAAACCAGTGAATCAACTTTGCATGTTTCATTGATTCCTGGGAACCTTTTCATATATTAAACAGTCATCTACTTGAATACAGATTCATATTTTTCAGCCCGCAAAGCAATATATATATATATATATATATATATATATATATATATATATATATATATATATATATATATATATATATATATATATATATATATATATATATATAAAGTTTAAAACAGTGGTGCTCTCTTTAGGAAAATGTATAGTGCAGTTGCAAATAATGATTTGCATGTTACAAAAGTTGTAATGTATTGTGCTGAATATTAATGTGACAAAATAGTCTACTCTGATAATGTGTATGCATATTGTTCACGCTTCATTTACATTTCACTTTTAATCAGCTGCTCTTGTTAGCACAACTAATAATGTATACAGTTTCACCTGGTGAATTAATGAGACAAAATGCATTACTAAATTATGTGGACAACAAACATTTGTGGTGCAGTTTTAAGTGTTGTTCTTGACAACATTAACTCTATTTTGGTAAAGCCACTAGTTAAGGAATAGCACACTTCATGACAACACATAGAGTGTGACTTAGGAGCTTGTAACTATCTTGTCTACCACCCTGGCCTAGTTAAGACAAACATTACTGCACATGAAACTGACCTTTTCCAAATTTTATCTCCAAAATACAGGTGAAAAATATGGATTTGCTTTCATAGCTCTAGTTTAGTCCAGTGTGTGTGTGTGTGTGTGTGTGTGTGTGTGTGTGTGTGTGTGTGTGTGTGTGTGTGTGTGCGCGCTTAACCGCTCCCTCCCTCACTTTCCCATGTTGCTTGGTTGTCATCTTGCTGCAATATCTGTTAAGAACAGATATCAAGTGTGTGTCCACACTGAATCTTTTGCTTTGTTATGACACTAAATTCCACTCCAGTGCTTTCTGTTAAATAAACAAGCCGCACACTAACTCACACACACACACACACACACACACAACTGCAGTGACACCAAGATAGATGGCTATGAACACATAACTTGATACAAGATAATTTGTTATTTTGAGACTATTGATTTGTGTGTTAGACAATAAAGCAAGTCTCTTTCAGAAGCATTCCTACAGCAATCATTTTTAGCATGCTCACCCATTCATTGCATTCTAATAATGTGATCAATATATTTTCTAAGATGCTGAATACACAGAAATATGGCATCATTATCAAGGGAGAAATACAACTACATAAAAAAAACAACAAGCATGACAAGAACAGCTCTGTGGGATGACATTGTTTTATATCTGATGTTCCTGAGATGGAAGTCCTGAAAGCACAAATCTCCCCTGACTATCATCCATCATTTGAACATCTACAAAAAAAAGATGAATATATTATGTTATTTTTGGCTAGACATTTCTACCTTGTGAGGTTACACTCTCCAGCCCTCCATTATCTTGCAACAAAAAAGGTCCAGTTAATATGTAAGACAGCAAGTTAGCCTATCAGCAGGGAATGCTATTTACAGAAGGGGTCATAAGTAATGGAAAGTCGTTTTCACCAGGGGCTGTTTTCCATGTTTGATAGCTACTGCAGTGCCAGTGCAACTAGGACAAATGGCTGCTCGCTCAAATCACTACAGTAACCTAGACTGAGTAGCTAAGCAGGCCCAGCTGAGGGCTTTGGATGCCCAAATGTTTCCCTTGACCACTGCTATACTGTCTGCAACCTTTACAAAGCACATTTATTTCATGCAGGAATAGAGGGTTTTATTTATTAAACGGTTACCTGTTCTCAGTATAGATATGCTTTACAGCTACTTTCTTTAAAGGAAGAACACCTCAGTCAGAAAAAATAAGCCCACACCTTTGTGATGCCGGTAATGATAGCAATGTGTGGGGGTGGAACGCAGCAGACAGACATTAAGACTGTAAAAGCAGGTGCCTGCGTTGGTGGGTACATGCTGTTTCAGGTATCACTGAGAAATGGAAGGAAACCTTGAGTTTGAGTGCAAGATCCAGGTACTGAATGCTTCACAAGTGGACCACACTAAATGGTAGTTAATAATTAGAGCTGGAAAACCATGATGCTTCTCCCTTTTTTTCTTTACCCATTTACCTGTTGAGAGGTGCAGCTTCCATCAGTAGGAGAGGTCACCACTGTTTCCACACTCAGGATGGGTGCCTCCAAAAACGCAGGTATTTTTGACATTGATTACGTTGATTTGTTCGAAACTTCTCTATGAATGCATTTTCAGATAAAGCTGCAGTACTACTGAGCATAAATGCAAAAGCAAAACATCCAAATGACTGCAAAGTAGCTATAGATCACCTGTGCACATTTGTTTCCATACACTGTGGTTTCAGATGTAATGAGTGATGTGTGGGCATTTTAGAAGCAATTCAAACTGATTACACAGCAGTATTTATTTCATTAGGGTGATTGATTAACCTCATCACACCTGCAGTAAAAGCTACAGAGTAGCAGCTGCTATAGCCGAGGATCCCCGGCTACACATAACATATTTAGGCTTTTAAATTAAACTTATATTTATACATTTATATTCTGTTTGAGAATTATTTTTTAAAGTAAAATCATAACTAAAACTCAAATCTATTCACTAGAAAAGAGTAAAACTTTGATTGCAGACAAATTGAAAGTAGTTTTGGTAACAAAGTTCAAAGACTCTTTAACTATAATGAGTTTTCTTGTAGCTCATAAATGATGATGACAGTGGTGACTAGTGATGCATTAACACCATTGTGGAAACTTCAATTAGAAACAATAATTAAATGGTTTACTGAAAATTCGTTAGAGCTCACAATGAGGGTGCCCATGCCACAACAACAACAAAAAAAAGCCTCTCAAAAGTTAATTTTGAACATCTTATTTCTTTTTTACTGTAATGCACCATTCCATGTATAAGGGGATATTAATTAATAATTATTAATTAAGTTAATGTTTCAAGCAGTTGTTTAAAATGTGGTACAACTCCAACTTTATATACCGTTATATTAAGTGAGCAACTGTAAATCTAAAATGGGCAAATCATCTGCATAAATGGATTTGTCACTAATTTCTGAAGCTCCAAGCCCGTCCTTCCAGAACCTCTTCCCCAGAGAAGAAAAATAAACTGCGCGCAGTGTGACAGCAAATAAAGCAAATTAGAGCTTTCTTTGAATTTAAATAGTGAATGAATTTAACTAGATAATGAGAGCCTCTTAACAGTTAAGCAGTAAAGCAAGTAATTGCTTTTTCATGGACTAAGATTTTGACTTTCTATCATGTGGTGAGACTAACAAAATCCAATCACATGGATTGCAATTAAACTCTTCAGTGAACTTCTGACATGGTTCACTTCCAAGGTAATCACATAACTTACTGTGATCCATACTTAATTTTCTCTCAGGATGTCAGTGATGTCTTCTGTGTGGAGCAGAGGTAAAGTTCTGTGAAAGGCATGTACTGTTGTCATGTACATCACCTAAAATTATAAAAATGGCTTTTTTTTTTTTTTTTTTGGTGATGCACTAAAAATGCAACATTCCAGAAAACTTTTAGCGATTAAGGTTTTCTTCAGGGTCACTTTTGGCTGGAGCCGCTCACAGCCTATCCGTAATCACATTCACACCTACGTCCAATTTGGACTCACCAGCTAACATCACATGCATGTCTTTGGGCTGTGGGTGGAAGCTGCAAACTCCACACAAAAGTCAAGTTTCCATGTGAACTGGACAAGCGATTCAGAAAATGGATTAATGGACCACTTCATTCTCTTGCACCTACTTCAGGAATACTTTTGAGCAGGTAATTTACAGTGGCATGGGACTTCTAAATGACACTCATTGCTTAATGTAAACTAGGTTTCTCTACAGTTGCATAGGACGGTGTGCGATTTCTATGTTACTTCATATCTCCCTGAGAAGTCCAATTAACCAGCAATATACTACACTCTGTCAGAGTAGTTAGAAATGATCATTATTAGTCTTGTTTGAAGGGAGTGAAAGTGAGAAAGCAAGTACATGGGTGAGGAGAGAGACCAGGAACATCTCCACTGTTTTGTTTTTATGTGTCTATGTATTTGTTTGTTTGTTTTTTGTTTTCAGAATTAATGGGGTCTGCATCATAAATTGGTCCTCTTGCCAGATTTTGGCCGCTCCCTGATGATGAAAATCAAGTTGAAGGATTATTGTTTTGACAGACTGAAGGAATTCCAGCTGATCCACAAGTACAAGGCGACACAACAGGATTACTACAAGGTGATTTAAAAATCGGAGCAGTGAAAACAGCCCACCAGAAATCAGGCACATTTACATCAGTAAGATTTTAAAGGCCCAATCTTGGATCATTTCAGGATATATATCTATATACTATATACGTTAATAGTTACATTAACAATTACTGCTTTTTCAGGGTTTTCCGATTTGCATCCTGGAAAGGTAAGCTAGCATAACTATATGCTTTGTTATCTCTGATTAGGCACAGATTTATGCAATAAGGTACGATCATTGCCATTTACTGCATGCAGATCAGCTGTGCTTATGTGCACAGCCACCCTTAAAGGCCGGCTCTGAGCAAGGAGAAAAAAACCCTGGTGTTAAGAAGTGTGATGAATTGATAAAGCCCAATCACAGAGGCAGAGAAGGACATGTTATTCTAATGCTTTTGCCTGTTTGAAATAGTGGGTTTGTGTCTAGCCTGTGACACCAGAGATGGGGCAAATACAGGATGGATCCAGGCAATCCCTCTGATTTCCTGCTGTTTCCATTATTACGGCGGTCTGACTCACCCAGCAGCTGCTTCCATATGGTGGCCTGTCCAACAGCAAGAGCAGATTGCATTATTGGACTGGTCACAGCCAATGGTTGCTGCTAACAAGTTGCTGCTTCTCTCTGACCCCTGTTTGTGTGGTCAGCGTGTTGCTGTGGTTGCTTGTGTGTCCATGTGGATTTGTTTTTATCTGTGTGTGTGCATGTGCATGCGTGCATGACCCCAGGTGACTTGTTTCCAATAAGAAAATGAAATCCATTGTGAGTTTTTTTTTTTCTCCCTCCCAGCGAACCATTTTCTTTTATTACTTCACCTGCACTTTCCTGAGCCACTGGGTGTGCTCCCACACTGCAACTCCCAGACAAGCATCGGAGGCATCTATCTTATGGACAGAAGTGCTGAGTGGCTATTACTTCTCAGCAGACCACATAAAAACCACAGCAATTAAATGCTATTGGGCCATTTGACTTTGTCTTCTTACAGGAAAAAAGGAAGTGAGTAGCGAGAGAAGAAAGGCAAAGAATGTGAGGGAGAAAAAGAGACCTCAGACTTAAAAGACAGAAATACTATCATGTCAAAAGCTTGAAATGAAGATAAAGGAATTAAAGAGGGTGGGAAATTAGAAATGATAAAATACAGTACCTCTTCTCAATGGGATAGGAAAGAGTTCCTTTAACTTAGGTGCAATTTAAAGTGAAAGTAGATAATATCATGGGGTTTAAAAAAAGGTCTTCACTTTAACTACACTTAAAGTCAAAGTGAATCAGCTGCATTGTTGTTCTGCCCTCCTGAAGGAAATTCTTAATACTAGAACTGAAAAGGGGATCATTTTAAGCCTCAGGCATTTAAAACAAAATCATGTAGCTCTGTTAACATAAAACCCCATCATCTCATATTTCATGACTGTTCCTAAAATGGGTTTCTTCATCATATAAGTGGGGCATGTGGGATAAAAAGGAATAAAAAATTATGACCACTTATGCCTAAACTGCCAAGAACATCATTTTGACCACATAGAAATCAATGGATGCAACAGCATGTCCGACTGCCTAGCAACATGCATTGTTTAGGCTCAATTTGATGTGAAGGACTGCGGTTGGATTAAAAGAAGAATAATTACTGCAGAGCTGAATGGGTCTGATGGGATGTGATGTTGAGCCGGGGCAGAGCGGGGGAAGGTGCGACGGAACGTGTGGAGAACCAGGCGCGTTGCTGGCTGCGCAGAGCAGCAGGAGAACCGTAGCTGAGCCGAGCAGAGAGCCCAGAGTGTGGAGAACTAATCCGAGCAAATAAAGAGTGAAATTCAGAGCAGAGCAGTCAAACTAGTTTCAGGCCTGGGGAGCAGAGCTGAGGGGGTGAAGGGCCATGTGGATGACGCATATAGAGAGAGGCTGCAGCGCCAATGAAGAGGTGATGATGATGATGATGCTGTTTTTTTTTTTATTCTACTTTTGCAAAATGTGTTTCTTGTTTTGCTGCAGCCAACTGTGAGGTAAAATTTAAGCAGCAGACACTGACCAGTTCAATCTGTTTCACATTGAGCGCTCCTGGATTTCAGTGTAACTAAATACGACATGTTTTCCAAAATGATTTTTTTTACTTTTCTTTAATGTTATTCTTCTACAAAAACAAAACTATTCAACTGTGTTAGTTATTGTGTTGTTTGTTGTGCCTTTTTGTTTATTATTAGATTCTAAAATTTATTTTAACTTTATGGTCCGTAATGAAATAATCTAAGTCATTTGTAAAACTAATAAAACTCCTAAAGAAGAATTAGATGAAAATAAACAACTTCTCTAGGAAATTATTTCTTGTCTATGGGACTCAGCCAGCACAGAAAACACTTTTTTAACCTATGACTTTTTAAACTCTGTTTTACAGGAAATCAATGTGTTAGGCCTTGTAAGGCAGATCAAGGATCCATCCATCCATCTGCTTCAGCTGATCCTGTTCAGGGTCGCGGGGGGTGCTGGAGCCTATCCCAGCTGGCACAGGGCGAGAGGCAGGGTATACCCTGTACAGGTCGTCAGCCTGTCACAGGGTCAACACAGAGGGACAGACAACCATTCACACTCACATTCACACCTATGGGCAATTTAGACTGACCAATTAACCTAAGGAAAACCAGAGTACCTGGAGAAAACCCAAGCAGACACAGGGAGAACATGCAAACTTCACACAGAGAGGCCCAGGCCACTGAACCCAGACCTCCTAGATGTCATTCTATCTGTGAGGCAGCAGTGCTGACCACCACGCCACCATGCTGCCAGGTCAAGGATCATTCATACAAATTTTCAGCTAATGACAAGCAGAGTGATTCCAGCTTGATTCCACTATCCAAAAATTTCTTTAAGAAACAGCAGTTAAGGGGACTTGAAAGTCAAAAAACACTCAGGAAAAAAAAAAAAAAGATGTCTACTGAGAGTGATGTACCAAAACTCCACATGACAGCAAAAGAGCTGTAGATTATCTGCTGTCAAATGGGTAGGATGGGCCAATGCCAACGCAATTTAGGATGATAAGGATATACTATATACAGGATTTCTGGCCTCTGCAATAAAGTGCACTCCATTTAATTTTGGTGATGCTTTAAAAAAAAAAAATCTCCAGAAGGGTATTTTTTGTCAGCTTTTGACTAATCAAAAGCTGACAAAGATACAATTATGGCAGATGTCAGTATTGATTAAAAGTGACTCTGGTCAGTTCCAAGTCAAGCTAATTAGGGGAATTGATCCAGTGCAGCTGCATTGGATCAATCTGCAATGAGATACACACAAATATTTATTGAGTCCCAAAAAAACAAGATCAGGGCTTAAAATCTATTTACAACACAATATTTACAGAGGCTTGCTAGAGATGGATGGTGGACCCACAAAGCACATCACCTTATATTCCAGACTTTGTATCCTTTGTACCGGCTGAGGCAGGATTCAGTCACAATGTTACAAGTTTATGGTTTCAATTAGATAAAAAGAAGCAACCCTGCAGGTGAAGTCACATTTGACTTTGTGACTGCTGCCTTTTCCAAAACTTAGACCATTCGGTTCCTTTTGCAATCATTCTGAGCACACATCACAAGCAATCAAACAACAGCAATCACAAAGTTTAAGCAAACAAAGCTTTTTTGTTTGTTTTTGGGGTTTTTTTCCAAAGCTGGATGTAATAACAGCATTATTCCCAAAGTTAAAGTAAATTCTGCAACTGTTGTTTGTGCCACAATTGAAGACTGTTCCCATTTATCACGGTGTGCCGAAGTAAGTTCGAGACATCTAAAAATAAACATCTCCAATCTCTCGTGATGTAGGTACACAGCGCAGAAAAGACACAAAGAGTACTGAACTAACGCTGAAAATTAAAAAAGACTGCCAGTCTCATTACCAAAGCAAATCACATTAGATACCCTTTAGAAGCCTGATATAGATGCTGCACTGTGTGGCCCTCTCGCTCTCAATAAGCCTTTCTATCCATCTTTCGCTCTGTTGATATGTCTCCTGCTTTCTTTTCACGCTAACTTTCTTTGTACTCTTTCTCACTCTTTGTCCCTTTGCCTTTTGTAACTCTGTTTCTTTGTCTTTCCGTCAGCAAAGAGACTCTCTCTCTTTCTTGACCACAAAGATATATTCAAATGGAAGTTAAGAGCAGAGTGATGCATTATTCAAACCCCTTCACAGGAATGAGGGAACAGTGACAGACAAATTCCCATTAAAGCAGGTGATATCCTGGCAGGACAAATCCAAAAACCAAAGTAAAACAGGTAAGCAGCAGTAGAACATATGGAGCCCTCTGGGTAAAAACATGCCAAAAGCTCAGATTCACATAATCAAGATTTCTTTAATACTAATATCACATATCTTTCTGTCTCTTTTCTTCTTCTTTTCCTCCTTCTTCTTCTCTTTATTGCTTCTCCTCTCTATTGGCTAATCTGCCCTTCCCTGCCTGTCAGCTCTGGCATTGTATAACGATACAGAAACTGTGATAATATGAATATTATGAGCAAGAAAAAGACTATGAAGAGAACTATAGCGCTCATCTTGGCAAAGCAAATATGTTTGGCACAACAGAGCATTCAGAGTGATAGACTGAAGCATTGCCATCTGTCAGAGCTGCAGCCTTGGTTAGTGGTAGACAGTGTGGTCATCATCTCAGAAATAACAGTTACACTGGAGTATTGGAAAAAAATCAGAATACCTACGAGGATTCTGGGTGTTGGGTAGTGTTTCGTCGAATAGTCATACACATCTGCAGTTCAAGCCTAATTAGTGAGCAACTAATTCCCTATTTAAGTTCCCTGACATTTTCAAACCCCAGACAGCACTTTTACACTTCAGTGTTACACAGTAAGATGGGTTCTTAAAGATTTGACATCTGACTGCCTAGAGACCAGTTGTTGACCAAAATCAGTATTCCCCAACCAGTTGGTGAGTGGTTGCTAAAGATCGATTCACACAGGCCCAGAAATCGGTCAGTGATCCCCTGAAAACCACTGGTTTCTAAGGAAAAATGTGTATTTCACGACAGGTTGGCAAGTGGTTGCTTGCTGTCACAACACAAAATTGGTCACAGAGAGAAATATGGCCCTGAACCAAAACCTCTGTTCTCTCTTTCTGGTTTGTGTCACACGCTTCAAAATTTTATTAACACTTGGTGGTTAGTTTTCAAGTGTCTGCAGACAAGTTGCCATCTTCTATAGCTTCACTTCAATTCAATTTAATTTGATTTCTTTTTTTTCTTTTTTTTGGCCACAGTGGCTTTATTGGCAGTATAGATAGACAAGAAATGGAGGAAAGACACAAGGGCAAATCGGCGACAAGCTGGGACTCAAGCTCATGCCGCCCGCATGCAAGGTGGCATATGCATGTGGTTGCCTGCTCCTCCCCTGAGCCACCCGGGCACCCCTCAATTTAATTTGATTTATATAGCACTGATTCACAAGAGTCACCTCAAGGTAAGACAAGGACTCTATAATGTTAGAAAGAAACCCCAACAATCACACATCATCCTACAGTATGAGGAAGCTCTTGGCAACAGTGGGAAGGAGCAACTCCCTTTTAACAGGAAGAAACCTCCAGCAGAACCAGGTTTAGGGAGGGGTAGCCATCTGCTGCAACCGGATGTGGGTGTGAGAGAAATCTGCCCTGGCAATCTGCTAGAAACCAAAGCAATCACAGGGAGATTTTTGGTATAGCACCTTCTTTGCAACTGATTTCACCCAGCACCAGCCAGCCACCGCCAACAACCACTTGTTGGCTGGTTTGGGAATACGCATTTTCCCCTTGCTGGTGGTTGCCAACAGACCTCTAGGCCTGTGTGACTGAGGTCTGAGCATGTAGTGCCTTTTATATGGCAGGTTAGACTCTCCCACTTTGATTGGCACCTCATTCGGCCAATTATGTTAAGAAATGGGTTTTCCAGAGCCAATAATAACCAGAGTGTGTCACATAGCTTTTTCAGGTGATTTTGGTATGGCCAGTTACATGAATGGCCGAATGAGGTGTCAATAATGGGAGGGTCTAGCCTGCCATATGAAATGCACTACATAGGTCTGGTGGACGTGGCCACTAGCCAGTTAACAGGCTAAAAGGAGTAAAGGCTGGCCATCGATAAAAGCCTCGAGCTCCGAAGGGAGAGAAGCTAGAGAAATGAGGCTCCAGCATTGCACAAACAGTTCAGAAACAATTTGAAATGAGGAAAAAAAAAAGAAGATATTTATTAACTGATTAAGTCGTGTTTTAGACTGCATATTGCTAGCGGATCTATTCTGACCCAAAGTGCAGCCGTGACTGGTTCTGAATGACGGCTTTACAGCAGACAGTTGCTCCCCCTCTTCCCCTCTACCGGCACAGAATCTTTTAGTGGTACGCAGTACCGGACCGTACCGGCTTACTTTCACCCCTGGTTGGCACCACCTGTATTAATCAAAAAAAAAAGTTTAGTTATGACTCTAGAACAGAAGGGTTGAAAGGGAAAAGTAGTCCCATTCTGCACTTCTATATCAGAGTTTGCTGATACATAAAATGTGAAGCACGGCATTCTTTCCTTGTGCTCACATGTAAATGGCATACCACAAGTCTATGGACTACACTTTGTGAACTCTGGTAATAGAGGGTTCGGCCAATTTGAACTGTACAATTTGTAAATAATGCTGTAATTTTGTCAACTGTAGACAGCATAGCACCCCGGGGATTGTGCCTACAACTCTATTCTGCATTTTAAAGCTTACTTTGCACTCCTTTGCACTTGACATACTGTCATCTCAACTTGCAATGCCGGCAAAATTCATTAATGGATAATTAAAGTAATTATTGAACTGTGGCATCACCTAACATTTAGTTACTAAAAATATTGAAAGAGACTGCTGATGTATTGTGGCACCCCTTCTGACCTTCTTACATAGTGATCTGTTTAGACCACAGGGAGGGAAGTCTTGTGATTTTATCCAATGAGAACAAACAGTTTGCCAATAGCTTTTGGCTATCTCAATGTGCAAGTAAGCACACCGTTTCCCCTGGCTTGATCGATGTTTCTCGATTAGGCTGCCGGGGCCAAAAGAAATGCAGCAACTTTCCTATTCCTCAGGGCAAATGAGGCCCATTCTCCTTTAAAGTACACAAAAAAATGCATGCACAGACACATTTACATACCTCTTCCTCCCCACACATACCCACACACAGTTGAACTGATGTCACAGACAACACGCTGACGTCATTCGTTCCATGGTATTTAGCACAAAAGTCAGATAGTGTAGAGAGTCCTGCTAAAAATCAATGAGCATTTGCAACAATCAATAGCTGAGGTCCTATGAGAAGTAATTAGAAAGGCAAACATGCAGTGCTGCCTCCCTCCTCTTCTCAACTATAGCCTCAAAACAAAGTTTTACAAAGCAGTGATACTGGTATGTAAAGAACAATTTCAGAGGTTAATGTACATCTAATGCACTGTTGTTGATCTAATATGAAAATGTGTTTAAAGATTGGTTATTACAAAGAAAATGTTGTTTGTGAGTTTTTATTAACCTATTTGTTCATCTGCAATAATCTCTGGCTACAAAATTTCATGCTCTCAGTGTATTTAAGTACATCTATTAGAATAAGTGACAACATCGCATAATGACTTGGGCTTACCCAGCAGCTATTCAATCCACAGCTTTTAAAAAGCCTGTCATGATTAAAATCCTCTGTAGAGCCCCTTTCCTAGAAAATCTTACTTACAAAGGCTGTCTTGTTACATGTCAAAGATTATACATTCTTGAATGACCACTCTGTTACTAATAAGATGTTAATTCCATAGACTTGGTCTGTCATACTAACATGCTTTATTTCACTTTACCGTGATGGTGCACCTGTTTTCATATTGTCAACAAGCAGCTCCAGCTGCAGGATTTCCTTATACCACCTCAAAAATTCAAGTGTGTGAACCTGCTCAAAGAGGCCTACTGCTTGTCATTCTTGGCATCTGGTAGTCCCTAATTAACTAACTCAGTAGTGCAAGATTTCAGTTACTGCTAGGGCCAGCTCTAGCCATTTTATTGTCCTAGATGGGCCTGGAATTTATTCCCTAATCCCAAAATGCAGCTTCATCCATCTTTTGGGGAGTCATTTTTTAAAAAATAATTTGGCCCTTTAAATAACCCAGGAGGCAGAGCTGCCATGGTCTACTGAAAAAGGGAAAATGTTTGTTTTCATGAAGCCTAAAAAAATAGGATGACAGCAACAAGGCATAGGTGAAGCTAGAGGAGGTGAAGGATGAGATGTATCCTGTTGCTGAAGCTGCCAATGAGTCAGGACATGAGAGCTCCCACTGCCTCATCTTCAAGCTCAAGTTGGTGAAGAAGAGGCTGTTCAGCTAGCAGCTAACCAGCTCCCTGGTTCTCAAACAGAAGGCACATTGTTTATGACAATGGTGTCAAGGAAGTTTTACTAGGGGCCACAGGGGTAAGCAATAATATAGGCATGCAGTATTGTGCAAAAGTCTTGAGCCACCCCTCATTTCTTTATATTTTGCTAGGAAAACGGGAAGAAGGTGCAGTGATTTATGGAAACGTGCAAACATAAATTGAAACAAAGTATGTAAGGCACCAAATGAGTTTGTATAGTTCTGATGAGCTTGAGTCAGTATTTGGTATGACCACCTTTATTCTTCAACACAGCCTAAACTCTCTTAGGTAAGCCTTCTTGTAATTTCTTTAAGCAGTCTTTAGAAATCATTTTCCAGGCTTCTTGAAGGATATTAAAAGTTCTTCTTTGGATGTTGGCTGCCTTTTGTTCCGTTCTCTGTCAAGATGATCCCACACTGCTTCAACAATGTTTAGGTCCAGGCTCTGGGGAGGTCAATAGTGTGTTCCATTGTGTGTTTTCCAGATCTGACTGTACTGTTCTGCTTTCATAGTTTCATCAGTTTTGAAAAGATCCCCAACACCACTGACTGAAATGCAACCCCAAACCATACAGATGGCTGTAGACACTCATTATTGTACCCGTCTCCTGACACCTATCTACAGCCGGTGAACAGCATCAGCTGTAGATAGTTTTTTAGGTCTACCACTTCTTCTTTTGTCTTCCACTTGTCCTGTTTCCTCAAAAAAAATTTTTTAAAGACGCACTGCACAACATGCCATGTAAGATATGTCACGTTTTCAACTACTAGCTAGTCAAGCTGTGTTATCTTTCACAATTTTGTAGAATGTACTAAAGAAATGGTAACAAATTGTGTGTTTTTGCAACAGGCTGCAAGTAACAAAGTACCTAAAAATACCATAACGGTAAAAGGATCAGAAGTGAAAAGCAGCTAATGTGCAAAGAAAAACTTTGAAAAACCTTTAGAAAGCCAGGAGAACTATTCCTCGAGGTAGCTTTAAAAAAATTCTAAGTCTGGCTCCTTGAAGCAAATACGCTGTTAAAAAAATTTAAGGAAAACTTTGAAAATACTGATATGGACTGAGTAATGTGTTAGGAATGAAAGGATGCCATATCAATTATCCACCTACAGAGGGCTGATTTCAAAGCCACCCCAAAAATACAGAATGAAAAAATGATGCAGCAGACTTGTCCCATTTTGCCCAAATTTCATTAAAGCAACTCAGAATGGTACTCAGTAGTTTGTTTGGCCCCCATGCACTTGCATGCCTGACAACGTCAGGGAATGCTCCTAATGAGACGACAGATGGTGCCCAGGGAGATCTCCTCCGTCTGTACCCACTTGAAAACTGTGGTGATAGCAATCCATCTCAATAGCTAACTACTGAAATTCTCAGCCCGGCACAACAGTGCCTCAACCACTAGCTGGAACTCTGGATTGTTCGATCAGAGACATTGGCTCCGGCAGTGCTCATCTACTTCCACCTTGCACAAAGGAGCAGATGCCGGTCCTGCGGATGGGTTAAGGTCCACCGCCCTGCTGAGTAACTGCCTGTCTCCTGGAATCTCCTCCATGTTCTGTGCTGGGAGACACAATGGGCCATCTGGCAATGGCATGCATTGATGTACCATCCTGGATGAGTTGGACTACCTGTGCAAGCTCTGTATGCTACCAGTAGTGACACTGACCCTATAGCCAAACGCAAAAATAGTGAGAAAATAAAAGCAGTTAGAAAAGATGAGGAGGAAAAAATGTCAGTGGCCTCCACCTGTAAAACCATTCCTCTTTTGGGGGTTGTCTCATTGTTACCCCTCTAGTGCACCTGTTGTTAATTTCATGAACACCAAAACAGCTGAAACTGGTTAACAACCCCCCTCTGCTACTCAACTGACCAGCTCAACGCCCCAGACGTTTAACTGAGTCGATGCTATACTCCGTTTAAAAAGTGTTTCTTTAAGGTTTTTTTTTTTTAGAAGTATAAAGAAATAATTTTGGGCAATATAGTAAAAAAATGTTTGTCTTATTTAGCCCTTTCACATTGAATTTGGTCATATAGCTCTCAACCACTAAAAAAGTGCAGAAAAAGTTTTTTAGCCTTTATAACATTTAGTTAAGGAAAAATATCTTTGTAACATAAAGCCCAGTCTTCTGCCACAAAACTGTCTGCACATGAAGATGAAACTTTCCTGATGGCTGGTAATAGTTCCATCACTTTGCCATTGAGTCCAAAGAAACTTAGTCCATTGTGCTTTAGGTGCATGCCTGTTCACTTCAGCAACTCTGTGAAATCTCTGAACCCTGAATATCACTCCATAGCTTTGCGAGTATGTGGATTCAGACATCAAAATGGCAATGCAAATTATGTTCTTTGAATACAGAAATTGTCTCGTGGCAAATGGATATATCAGCCTATTTTTACACTGGATAAAGATACAGGCTATTCTCCCACCTCAGTTGAAATTATCTGCCTTCAGCAGCAACTTTCCTTTTTACTGAAACCTGTTTTTAAAATGCGTGTTAGTTCTAAAGCAGCAGTCAAAGTGCACCTGTCTATTCAGCTCAGAGTGTTTGGGGGTTCGAGCATCACTGTGCAGACCACAGGTATAACTGGGAGAAATAAATATATCTAAAATAAATAACGATTTAAATCGATTTGCGGGTCAGATTAAAATCTGCGAAGGGACGGAGTTGCCATTGGATTCTGATACATGATGTACAAAACACATATTGCAAACACATAACTTCTGATTATTGCTGTGCTGGTATGTTTGGATAACTGGCTAAACCATGTATACTGTATAATAAATCAACAAATAACAAATGTTTATGATGTAATCATTGCACCAAAAATGAGAGAGTTGTCTAGTTTTTGTGTAGCAAACACTGATTGCACTGTTTGCTCTGCTGTTTGACCCTTTTTACGATCAGGACAGTAGAGAGGAGAAGAAAACGGGAGGAAAGTGCAATGATGATGAGACGCATGACAGACAGATGAAGTAAGAGGACAGTAGCATACACACAGATAAGACACCAAAATAACACAGTTTGTCACATTTGAAGAAAGAAGCCTTTGTCACATAATAGAAGCAGAAGCTAAGGGAGCAGGGTTGGCCAATTTTCAAGATTGAAGTTTTACCAACATATAATCTACCATATGACTCCTTCATCAACACCAAGACCCTTTTCCTCAGGATTTTACTCCTGCTGCTGAAAAAGAAATAATAAGAAAGCTGAATAAGAAAATTGCAGTCATGTTGTGAAAGGCAGCCTACTGACCTGACTGAAACCTTTTGCAAGAGCGCAGAGCCTCACAGCTTGGATTTGTATTTTACACTGAAATATCATAATAATACTGCAATTATCAGGTGAAAATCCAAAGATTTTTGGACTGGGCTACCCCAGCCCCCCGCCTAACAACACCTCTTGCTCTTGATGCATGTGCTGTATTAGTAGCTGTGATGGTATACCAACGTGAAGGAGCTTCATTTGGGTAATGCTGAGAGGAAAGGTCATTCTTTACTTTTTAACATTTCTCACAACAGTGAATCATATTTGTTTTTAATAAGAATCTGTTTTCGTACATCTCAAGATTTGTCTGCCTATTGTCATACAGCGTCATACACTGTCCACCAGCCAACAATGGTCATGCCTAACAAATTCACTAGACCACCTGTAACAAAACAAAAATCACAAATATTTTAAAAATCCATGCAAAAATTTGTTTAAACGTCAAAAATTTATTGTTATTTATTAGGCAAATAATAAAGTAATTCACTTTTTTTTTTTATCCCCAAGTTTGAGCTGGCACAATGGACTTCAGTGAAAAACATTCAACCAATAAAACTAATTTTTTTTTGTTCAGGAATGCGAGTAAATAACTGTAATTTGGCATCTTAATAAAAAATAATTATCATAACGTGCTTTACTGGTTTTCTACTTTTTTGTAAAACAGTACATTTGAAAATTCATGGATAACAAAAATTAATAACATATAATAATATATTAATAATATATAATTATAATAATTATAATTATATTTTACCATTAAACACATCATTTCAGTGAAAGAGCTTGTGTATATTGGTGGATTAACTATTACAGAAACATTAAAAAAATGATTTTGGTAATTAGCAACACTGGTGATTTAGGACAGCTGTGGCATAAACCTTAGGTTGGGCGGTGGTCCGATAAATTTGTTACTTTACCATCTACCCATTTATCTATACATTTCTCTGAAGCTAATATACTAACTCATATACTGTAACTTAGACTGACCTGTCATGACATTGTGCACAGAATGACTTCAATTAGTATCTTTTTCAGCTGCTGCACACTTTGATGTAGCCGGCTACAGAGTGAACTGTAAAGCAATGGTGTCTCTAGTTTGCTGACATATGTAAGACAAAACTGCTGGATACCCTAAAGTTGGTATCTCAGTGCAGAGGAAAAGCAATTCAAGTCAGGTTTTCATTGGGTGCCATTTGTGAATGCATTTTATAAATTTTATTTGCATTTGTTTTACATAAAGAGGGACTGCAATCTTGTGAGGAAAGGAGAAAAAAAACTATGTGAGAACACACAGAGACTCACACACACACGCCATATGATTCATTTGAAGTTGCAACTCACCTTGAAAGCACCAACTGGACTTGATTTTTTTTTTATTGTTGCTCCCTGGGTTGCTGCTGTGAAGAGAAAAGAAGAAAGGTTAAGGTTACTTAAACATGCTATACAATTTCTTTTTTTTTTGTCCCTGCTTTGGTATTCTTTAAATCCATTTGATTTGGCAAGAAAACGAGTACCACGGATGAAATTCCCTCGCCTCAGTGAGCCCACTATCTATTGTCAAAAGTCTATTTAATATACTGTTGCTGCGTGTTGAATAGCTGCTACCCTCTTTGCCACATATCAAACTATAAAATTGGCGTGGAAGTAGTCGGGGAGGGAGGGAAGTTCATGGTTTTTGTACGACAGAGGAAACAAAAAAGAAAATCTGACCTTTTGAAGTTATTTTTCAGTTTTCAAGAGCTCCTAATTGGCTTTAAATCTCAGTGTATGAATTAAGCCGGAACTGAATGCAGCGGTGCCGTTTCAGCTTAAAAAAAAATCACGCAAATTAGCAACCCTTTTCTTTCTTTTTGTCAGTTCGGAGAACACATGCATGTTGTCTGAAAAACAAACAAACAAAAAACATTACACTATTTCTAAAGAAGAGTCACAGGTTCTGGAAGTGTGAGCTAACATAATAAAAATGGAGACAGACAATAAATGCAAATTAATTTTGGGTAGGTCTCAAACTCTCGGTCTTCTGTTCTTTGTTCTGTTGTTTTGACTTAACACGAATCCTGCTTTTCCTTTACGACAAACCTCCAGATTCCATTTAAATTTAAAGTTGCATACATAAAAATCTTTTTTAGTGGAAAGTTAGAATGTGTTTCATTCTGAATAATTATAATGAAGTCTTTCTGTAAATGAGGGCTGTAGAAGAGCAGCAGACCAAACACTCACTGCTGCACTCTAACTATGAAGTAATACTGTTTGTCAACACTGTACAAAAACAGCACGGTCAAGAGTTAATTAGAATTTATAATAGGACTGAGACACACTAAAAGTTTTACACTTGAGACATGAGACAGCACTTGATGCCTGCTCTTGACAGAATTAGTGGATGTAGGCATTGTTTGCGTATGTGTGTCTGGTCAAGTATAACAGGACATAACCTTTCCTGTTGCATAAGGCACTCGTCTTACGAGCTCCTCTCATGATACTAATTATCCTGCCATATTGTTCCAGCACTTTGACTAGCAATCAGTTTTTGGTCAAGTTCAAGTGTTTATTAAATATAGAGTTAAGGTGCTTTTGTGTACGCTTATGTAGGTATGCACATTAAAAACATACACACACGCACAGCTGCTATCAAAACCCCCTGAGGGGTTTCAGCTGAACCTGAGGTCATTCTGCAAAGCTCCATACTCCCATTCAATCTGTCTCAGCGTACACAAATAAACATGTTGCAAGAAAAAAATTGAACAGCAGCAAGAACGGAGAGAAAACAGCACATACAGTATGCAGATACTTTGGGAAAATAAACTAATAATTTGCGCTTAAGTTAGAAAGATGAAATCTTGATGAAGACTTGGAAAAAAAATGAATATACAGATACATTTCAATTGGAAAATAACTGGCTTCAAATTAGAAAATAAATATCCAGGCGGCACACAAAGCGCTCCATATTGAACATATTTGATTTTCCTAACACTCCCACCAGAAGATGGGTAGGCAAATATTTTTAAGGCAGAAAAATAAAAACAATTTAAAACAAGTCAAAGTGAAGATGAGCTCTGATTGTTTTAGAAAATCATACACTGCTTCAGAGTTGTTCTTCTTCTTCTCGCACTCATTGAATGACAATTTTAGCAGCTGACAGAGACAACCAGATTAAAAGAGCAAATGGAAAAACATAGATGTTAATTCAGTCAAACTCAACTACAATATATTAGGATCACTTGCAATGCGCTGTGCAAAATTCTCGAGCCACCCCACACTTCTTTATATTTTGCTTCCAAAGTGCCAGACTTTCTTTGGACTTTGGCTTCTTTTTCACTCATTTTCATTTCATGTTTTTCACTTGTCTGTTTTTGTTTTGTTCAGCCTCTTAACACTTACCTGTGACTCATTCAAGCATAGAAAAGGCACCTAACTCAAGAGATGAACTAGTGTTGTGTCTTAGCGAGGCACCAATTTTAAATTGTATCTTTATCTTTGTTACTAGCAGCTTGTCGCAAAAACACAATTTCTTCCAATTTCTTTAGTTCATTCTACAAAAAATGCCAAAGATGACACAGTTTGACAAGCACAAAATAGTATTTTTGCATCAACAATGGTCTCAGTGGAAGGGTGGCTGTCAAGAAGCCATTCTTAAGAAAGGCAAACAGGGAGAAAAGGCTGAGGAATGCCAGATAACACAAGGACTGGACTGAAAATAAGTGCCAATAGGTTCAATGGCATGATGAATCCAAATTTGAAATGTTTTATTCAAATTGTCATCAATATGAATGCAGAAAAGTACCACCAAATCGCAATTCACCGTGTAATGCAATCTGGAAAGCGTCTGATTGGCCAAAGCTTCATTTTTCAGTATGACTCACAAACACACTGCCAATATAGTAAAAACATACCTGGATAGAGTCTGGACTGCAACATTACTGAAGCAGTGTGGAATTATCTTGACAGAGAAACAAAAGACAGCCAACATCCAAAGAAGGGCTTTGAATGTCCTTCAAGAAGCCTGGAGAACTATTACTGAAGACTACTTAAAGAAATTACAAAGCTGCCTGGGAAATTTCAGGTTGTGTTAGCAAGTATTATCTTTCAAGCTAAAATAGTGCAGACTCTTTTTTCCATATATACAGTATTTCCATGTTTGAATGTTTCCATGAATTGCTTTACCTATTGCTTCACCATATAAAGAAATGAGGGATGGCTCATGACTTTAGCCTGTACTGCAGTTTTATTTGTAATGGAAGAAGGTTATTTTACACCTATGATCCAAACTTACACTAATATCTGTGTGCCTCTGGCCCTCCAAATGTCCTTTTAGACTTAACGGCTGAACTGTCACCTATTGTTCTCTTGCACTACAAATGGTATTGTGTCACTTACAGGATGTAAGTGATTTTGTTTTGTTTGGCTACAAACAATAAAGAAGCTTTGAAATATCACAGGGAGACATAAACAAGGATATATGCAGATGGTGAATGTAAATTATAAATTCCTTTGCACTCTGAGTGTAAGAGAGGGGGATACTGACACATATCCAGTTACATCCGCTGCTGCAGCTGACTGAGCCTTTGGTGAGAAAGCGAGGCTGTGTGTGTGTGTGTGTGTGTGTGTGTGTGTGTGTGTGTGTGTGTGTGTGTGTGCGCGCGCGCATGATGTGAGGACATACATCTATTTACAAAGTTTCATTGTGGGGGTCCAGAAAAAGAAAGTCTTCACACATAAATCATTAGTTAATGGTAATGTTTGATTTGGTTTCATTTCATGGTCAGGTTAGAATCAGGTTAAGGCAAGCAGTAGTTAGAGTTAGTATTATTGTAACCCTATGGGAAGTTAAAGTAAGTCAGTGTAATGTCTCCTGAAGTGATGGAAACAATTCTGTGAGTGTGTGTGTGCTTTTGCTTTATCACTTCATTAATTCCTGGGGACATCCAACAGCTTGAGGGAGCAAGTGACAGAACAAGAAAGGAAGACGAGAGAAATGTGTAGGAGGTGAGACAAAGGCAGAAAAAAAAAATCACAGTGGTAAAGCAGAGAAGATGATTGGCCGATTTTCACACCAGCTCAGTCCCTGAAAACAGAAAAACACAGTGATATGCTGGAACCAAGTAAATCCTTTGGCTTCTCACTAGCATTCAAATCTGGCACTAGAAGTAGACAACAGCTGCTACATGCACTACACTTAACACATCTTTGTCAGTACAGTACACACACCGAAGAGGAAAACTTATGAATTTTACAATCACTTACACAAACACAAATCCATTACCACAGTGAGTGTACTAACAACAGTCTGGAGTGATTTAATATCCCCCTTAAAAGTGGACCTTTTGTGCTTTTTCTTACTTTCTTATACAATATGCACACACACATGCGCGCATGCACACACACACACACACACACACACAAACACATAAACACATACACACAGCTACAAATGTGGATGCTCACCCTGCTCATATTAAAAATATTAAGAATAATAAAAAAAAAGTGGACCTTTGACAGACAGGCTGGTCTGAATATTTTAGAAACTGCAGATTTACTGGGATTTTCACACATAAACACCTCTAGTGTTTACAGAGAATGGTCTAAAAAGCAGTTCCCTGGGCAAAAATACCTTGTTGATGTCAGAGGTCAAAGGAGAATGGCCACACTGTTTTAAGCTGATCGAAAGGCAATGGTAACTCAAACACTCGTTACAACCAAGGTGTGCAGAAGAGCATCTCTGAATGCACATTAGCATTGCAGCAAAAGACCACACCGAGTACTGCTACTGTCAGCCAACAACATAAAAACTGAAGCTAGAATTTGCATGGGTTCACCAAAATTGGACAACAAAAGACTGGGAAAACATTGCCTGATCTGATGAGTCTCAGATCCTGCCTTGTAGGTTCAGGCTGTTGGTGGTGGTGTAACTGTCTGGGGGATATTTTCTCAGCACCCTTTGGAGCTCTTACTATCAACTGAGCACTACACCACAATCTACCTGAGTATTGTTGCTGACCATCTCCATCAATTTATGACCACAGCATGCCCATCTTCTCATGGCTGCTTCCAGCAGTATTACGCACCGTGTCACAAAGCTCAAATAATCTCAATCTGTTTTCTTGAACGTTCACTGTATTCAAATCGCCTCCAGTAACCAGATTTCAGCACCTTTGGGATGTGAAGGAACAGGAAATTTGTATCATGGACAGTCAGCTGACAAATCTGCAGCAGCTGTGTGATGCTATCATGTCAATATGGACCAAAATCTCTAAAGAATGTTTCCAACACCTTGTTGAATTTCTCCCATGAAGAATTAAGGCAGTTCTAAAGGCAAAAGGGGGTCGAACCCAATACTGGCAAGGTATAACTAATGAAGCTGTCGATGAGTGTATATACAGTCTCCATCAGAATAAGTCATCATTCTCTCACAGGAGATATAGGCCCACAAATTAATTTTTTTTTAAAGAAATAACACTAATGTCACTGCACACAAATCAGTCATACAATGTATTGTATAACACAATAACTCAGTGCCCTTTAAAGTCACAAGTAGTTGAAAACTTAAAACCAATTTAAGAATCAATTACTTCAAGCATATTTTCTGTTGTTTCACCATTTAAAATACACTGATGGCCAACAAATTCATAAATCTTCCCTTCTTTTTTTAAATGGGAATATAAAAAGCCTGACAGCAACCCTTTCCTCAGTGTTTCCGTTGCACTTTTAAAGCTCTACATCTTTCCAAGTCATTATTTCATCCACTCTGTTCTTTTTCCCCCCTCTCACTAAGGTGACATAGTGCAGTCGAAATGTCACAGGAGCTGAAAGTATTGCACTATGAATATTTCCCCGGCCAGCTCCAGACCTTTTGTCAGGCGACAAACTTCTTGGCTATTTGTCCTCATTATAGAACAGCCTCCGACTGCCCACCTTAATTCCCTTTTCCCGTTCCTCAGGGGGCTCTTTTCCACCCCTGCTTGGCATGAGTCATTTTTACGATCACCATTTGGGCTCCCATCGGCCCTCACCATCTACAGTTAAACCCAGCTTGGCGAGTAAATCTGCAGCTTTAATTAAAATAGCTTCTTTTGTAGCACTTTCAATCCCTCTGTCCTCTTATCCCTGGTGACATAATGGTGCTGGGAACTTCCCTCTACAGAGCTGATTCAGAAGAACTAGCCCTTGAATAGAAATGGAGGTGTGCTCCTTTATGATGAGTTAGCAAGATGAGTAAGCTGTATCTCATTTTATCTCCTCATCTTCTCTATCTAACCTGACCTTCTGAGCAAAGTAAAATTACAAAGGTCAGGAGTAGAGGCTCAGTCGATAGAAGAGTCAAGATAATAGAAATCTGAAATATGCAACACAAATCATTGAGACAAAACCAGCACGGGGTACTTGGTGTTCCTGACCTTGAAGGTCCAGAAATAACGATTTTTGAAGCCAAATCAATAAGACTCATTCAAGCCATTTTCCTACAATATTGTGGAGGGACTAACTGTGGTGCCATTGATTAGCTGATTTATCACCTACATCCACTGTGGGGTAACAATAAATGCAGATCCGCTCAATAGTAGCAAACTGTTTTACAAATATGCTGGAAGAGCTTACAGCTGTAACTTGCAGAAACATCGCTGTGAGAACAAGAAACACGTCTTGAAAAGAAAAGCATTGCAAAGCAATTGTGTTGTAATGGCCACAGTGGAATTGCAGGTCAGTGGACACACACACCGGCCCAAAAAGACATTTTCTCAACACAAAAGTACTGTAAAATGACAAATACAATTTTATGAACACTTCAAAGACCCTAAAATGACTTCCATTATCACAATTTCATCCACTATGTTCATCAAAACCTGAAGACACAAGCCCCATCAGTGAATCCTCAAGTCATCTGGAATAAGTGTATACAGTATATGCTCTAAGCACAGATGTCGAGAAAACCTAAAGAGGTTTTTGTCTTTTGTGCCCACCATACATCCTACAAGTACTGATTGTACAAGTCCATTTACCATTCTACATTTTCTCCTCATCTTCTTTTTTTTCACTTTTTTCTCCTGCTTTGCTTCTATGTTGCTCCTCTTCTTTCCCTCATCTATTTTGCGCTTGGCTTTCTTCCACTCATAAAGCAGGCTCTAGATGCACTAATAACATAACCCTGCCTGCCTCTTCTTTCTTCTCTCTCTCTTATTTCCTTTCCTTTCTTATCTTCACCCCTGAAGGGGTTGTCTGTCTCCTAACCAGCTGAAGCAATGCTTCCGCTGGTCTGCGCCTGGCCCCTATTACCAGAGCATGACAAGGAGCTGCAGTGTCGACTTGTCAGCCTAATAAACATCCTTTATGGCACCCGCCTGGGTGTGTTTTGAGGGGAGTCAGCCAGCCACCAAGCAGTGGACCATTGATTTTATGGATGGCACACAGTGCTTACACTTCCACCCGTCTATTATGCAGGGGACAGGCTGCAATTGTTTTGCCATGCACAGCCATACTTATGACACTCATACTGCCAGAGGCTTTCTATTTAGTTTCAGACATGGTTATAGAGCAAGAGGCAGAAGAGAAAGACAGAGGCAGAATTAAAGAAACCAATACAGGTCAAGAATGGCAGCACTTGGGGCAGAAGTACATTTAATCGAAGGCGGCTTTTTCAGACTTTTACACAAGACCTTTTGTAACCTTTGTGCTGCAGGTCAGGGTCAATAAGGCTTTTATATTTTCTCTTTGCCTCCAACCTGTTTTCTTCTTTTCCATAGTGTGGCAAAGGTGAGAGGTCGCTCAGCTGCTGAACAAGCTATTCAGACACAACAGTAATCTCACTTTTTTTTCCTTCTTGCAGGGCTTCGGCCACCCAGAGTGCCTGACAAGATTAACTGTTCCAGGTGCAAATTCAGAGGGACATAAAGAAGAAGTTTACAATGGAAAAAAACAAACAAAAAACTTCTCTGAGTAAGTGGATCAGTTGTGAGTTCAGCACCATGGACAGCAACTTTTCTTGCCCACCAATTAAGCAGTAAAAATGTAGCCAGTGAGCAGAAAGCAAAATGCACCTCTTTAACCTTTGTCCTCTAGCATGTTATAAATATTCAGAGCATTTGGATATGTCATCTTAGCAAGCAAGCAGCATAGGCTAAAAGCTCATTAATATCAAACGTAGCTGTGGAAAAATGATAAAATATTAATCTAGCACTTTACATAGAACGCATATTTATTTTCAAATTCTGAATGGGTCAGTGGATGTTTCCAGTTTTAGATTATATGTGCAACCCTTTATAAAGCTTTTTTAAAAATTGTTATTGCTTTTTACAATATATGAAGTCTGTCAGTCGATTGTTTTACTGAACATTAACAGAGTCTGTTTACTGCCCTGTGATCACTGACAAACAGTTCATTTGGTTGCTTGCTGTAACAACCTGAATGACAAATGATAATTTTATTCTACTTTCAAGACAGTGATATATACAGGTGCAAGAGCTAAGGATCAGGGAAAGCACTTAGTATAATCATGAGCCTATCAGGCACAAGTGGGGGAAGGTCACATTCAGACTAATGCACCTTTGATTGTATTTGCTATCTGTTGAACTGGCCGTGTGTCACGATACAATGAAATAAGCAATGCTGAAGAAAAAACAACCTTAGAGAGCATTGTGAAGCAACAGCACTAAGGCGGGCAAAGCCTCCAACCCGTAAAGCTGTCAGCGCGACCTTCACTTACCCCTAGTATTGATGGTCCAATCATACAGAGAATATGAATAAGTACCTTCAGGGATTACTTAAAATGAGGCATATTTCTTGGATATGTCTAAAGAAAGAAGAATAAATCATGTGGTGGCTTTATGGCATCGCCCAGAGAGCTGAATAAGATGAATTTCAAAAACATGTTTTCCTCAGTCCTTCCAACTGTTGTGGCCAGAATAGTGATAAAAACACTTTACTGATTAAACAAACATTTTACAAACACTTTAACAGAATGCATTTTGCCGGTATTGTTTTTTTCTTCTCTGCTGAAAAACACAGGAAATCAGATTATTTGATGAATTCCAGCATTTTAAGTACTAATACATGCCCATGTGACAATTTTGCCTGTCAGTGCTGTTGGCAAACTGATACGCTTAATCACACTGAGAAAAGTTGTCATGGTCCTGGGTCAGTTGCCCAGCATTTTGAAATTTTTTAACTTTGAGTTTTTTGTTTATTTAATTATTCTTTGAGATTCTTGGTTTGCCTTGTGCTTATATTGTTTCTTCACTTTTCTGTTTAAGTATATTTAATCATTTTTTCACTTCTAGTGTTTTCAATTAGTTTCTCCCTCAGTGTTCCTTCCTCATGTGTTAAGTCCCCTGTGCTAAGTACAGTACATTCATGTGTCTGTGCTTTCCCTGTTTTGTTATCATTTCCTGTTTTATTTTGTGAGTCGTTGTTCATTGTGCTGTGCTTTGGGTTCCCATCCTGCACATATATGCTAAAAATTGGTCATTTTAGCCTGTTGCTAGGTGGTTGCTTGGCAACATAATGTTAGAATATCTGATATAGATAAGAACCTGGAGGGGCCTGTTGTGCCAGGTTTAGTCTAGGAGGAGTTTGTGGACAAACAAACAAACAAAAATAAACAGACGGAGGAGGTTTTATCTATTATTGTAAGATTGATCTTGTATGCAGCAAAGGTGCTGCTAGAAATCTAGGAAAACATAACAATGCCAACATTTCTCAGCTCTTGGATCCCTGAGTCATCAGGGTTGAGACCCAAAAAAAGCTGAATAGGGTGTAACTCTTTACTGCAGATCTTTGCTGTGTGCAAGAAAGGATGAAATACCACATGTATGAACTCTCCTTAAATGACTGACCAAAATTTTTTAAATGTTTTGCAAACTTCCTTAATCACAGTTTTTCTTTTTTTGTTTGTTCTTTTAAAAAAAACTTTTTTTTAATATGAAAAATAAAATTGTTTAAATACTGCAAAAAAAAAAGAGTTTACACTTGGCTGAGGAAGAAACATTCCTGTATCTGTAAAAGCATGTCAGCAAGAAAAGAAAGACACTGTATCAACACAAGAAAAAGTCATAAAGAGTCATTATGCTGCCCTATCTATTGTTTGACATTTCACTCTATGTGCCCTGCTACTGATATTGGCTTTGCACAGTAATGACTGGAAACCTGCATTTATTCACACGTTCTTTTGAAGATCTTCAATTTATCTGATTAAGAAAGAAAAAAAAACACTGCATTTAAAAGAAAATGTGGGTGAAGTCTGTTGGATTTTCTCTTTAAAAACATCTGTTTTGAATATAATGGCCCATCATGCAATAAAAGCAAAAGCTTTCTTTTCTTTTCTTTTCTTTTTTTTTAAACCATGAAGCCATGTTGCATTAGACTGTCTGTCCAGCAGTGTAGGAAAGCATTACAGCCAGTGGCTCTGCTCCTGCTCCCTCTTTGTTCAGCTCTTCTATTCATCTTCTTTAGCTTTTCCCACTATAAATAGAAGGAAGTGTCCATTACTGTTTCTAGACTCCTAAAAGACCCCGTTGTACTTTCCAGGCTCTCTGTGCCCATTCGTAACTCTGCTTTCAGATATTGGATGTACCAAATACAGTGGAGCGTTCTATCCTTTGTCTGTGCCAAAGTTATCAGATGGAGAGCATCTTTAAGGTTTAATTTCAGCAGCTGATGAATAAATAAAATAATCTCACGGTCGAAATATAAAGTCTTCTAAACATGTTGCACTGATACTTTACTTTATAGTTTGTGTACAAACATAATAGGATAATTTAAATATTTGATTATCATAGCCTTTCTGGAGGTGGAAGACTGTTTTTTTCTGTTATTTATAGCAGCATTATTATAAAGGCAAGCTGACACAGTATGTCTAAAAACCATCTGATTCATCTCCTACACAAAAAGGATCTCTTTATGACTCATAAAATGAGCTTTGATTTTCTGATATTAAAGAAAAGATCAGACCATGACAGCAGTGGCCTTACATTAGTACTCCAGAGAAAAAAAAAGGAAAAGATGGGGCTGAAATGGAAAATGTGAAAATCTTTGTAGGCTGCAGTGCATATTCCTCATCTAATTGAACAGCTCTGAACATGTTGATGCATTATCTTTTATTATAAGGAACATGAGCTGAATGTGAATGGATAAATAAAACACAAAAGTCAATAAAAAGGCTCATGCATTAGATGTCACGAAACAAATGCGGGGGCAGTAGGAAAATTTCCCACACACAAATAATCATGCAAATGCTTTGTGTACTGTAAATTAGTATTTCAATAGTGTTGTCAGTGTCCACAGGAGGAAAAAAAAGCAACCGTGACAGGAGCAGGATATTGAATTTTACCTGCACATGCCAGGATATGACACATTTACCTTTTAAGTATGTTTGATGGATAAATTTACACATGTACTGTACTTATGCACTAAACAAATGTCTAACGCAGAGAAACCCACTTTCTTAGATGCACATGAAATGCGCTGTCCCACTGAGCCTGCCTTGAGCGCAGGGGTGCTCACACACTGATCAACTCAGAAGCAAAACACGGAATTGCTGTCAAGAAAAGGCACAGCACCGCAGGGGGAGGGAGGGTACCTCACTTGAATGCTGGACAGGTCTCTATCGATTCTGTCAGGTACACGGCAGTGCATCAGCAACTGAGTTCATTTTTGTAAAAATAAGTCAACAAAATCTCATTCTTTTCATTTTATTTGTGTCTTTGTGCAAAGAACAAATGCAGAGGTGTAAGATAACCCATGAAAGCTCACAACCTTTGACAGGTCTGCCACTTCGTTTGATCGGGCAGCTCTTTGGTCAGTCGACGGACTGAACAACAGCTACCGCTTCACAGTCTAAACGGGTCTTTTATAGAGATACAGATATGTGTTTTGTTTTTCTACAGATGCACCAATCAACTGGCTGGGGACCAGAATCAAATTAGTTTCAGCTGATTGACCATGACAGGCCTAAGTGCCTTAGCCTGAGTACACATTTCTAGAAATATAACTACATGTAGTGATATGCTCTATAAACATGCAGATGATTAAAAAAACAGCTAAGTGATCTGCATAAAGATCAACTATCTAAAATGAAATATGTCGTGGGTTGTGATTGTTTTTGCCTCCCTCACGCTGTAGCATGCTGCACTTTCCTCCTTTTCACAAAACAATCTGAGTACACACTCAGTTGGTTCTTCCGTGCAATTTAGTGAAGATAAATGCTGTTAAACTTTTATTTGCTTGAACGCAGACAAGATCGGATCAATTCAGAGAACACGGGGAAGCTCAGCACTGCATATTAACACCACCAACAACTGAAGGTGCAACTGATGCGCAAAAGTTCCTTTCCCGCTTATGAATAAGGCTGCTCTGTATTCACAGTGGGTAGCTCCGCATATTTGATTTTGCAGATTTTTTTATACCGGATGGCCTCCTGGAACTGAACTGAGGATCTTTAACTTGTTTTCACTTGTAAACCACTACAGTATGAAACCACTGTAACTGCAGCACTATGGAGACACATAAAGGTAGATAAAGTGTAACGTGTCATTGAATTTAACTGGACAACAAAGCTCTGTTCAGTAACTATGGAAGATCCTGTAACCTGATGCAAATATGTACCTCTAAAACACTTATGTCACCATAAGTGAACATTATTTGTTAAACTTTCATGTATGAATTTTCTCTTAATCACCATGTATACCTGCACTGTCATGACAGTATACACGGCCAAACAGCAATTATACTTCATTGGCTGTTATTTGCCAAGGTCAGTTTAAACACATCGACTCTCCTTATTTGTAAGTCGTAGCAAATAATAGAAAATTATACACTTAAATTTGTGCATCATTTGAGTCTCATCGTCATTTTGACAACAAACTGCAGCAATATTGACAGAACAATCCAGGCCATGTTTACATAAAAGGCAAAAAATCAAAATGAGACAATAAACGTGGACTATCTATTAACGCTTCTATCAAATTGTGCTCTGGCCTGAAAATCCATACAATTACAGCAATCTGACAGCAGAAGGGCTATTATCATTATGAAAATTCACTGCATGCAAATTGGGAAAAAGCTTTGAATGTCATTTTGTAGAAAGACTGAAACAGTGTCACTGGTGTAGCTACAGTTGCAGCACTGAAAAACCTGCTAAAACAAAAAAAATGCATGAATTGTATCAAGGTTGCCAAATTCCAAAGTGTTGTCAGTAGATGCAGGCACTGTAAGCTATCAGTATGAGAGGCCTATATGATATCCTTCCTGAGTAATTACATCTATGGGATACTGTAGTTTAAAAAATCCTACGTAACCTCCTTTTCGAGCAAGATTTTCAGTAAACTTGACCTGTGACCTTGAGATCAAGGTCACCAAAATTCAAACTCTAAATAAAAAAATTTAATAGATGCACGTATGATATCAACAAGTCACATCTTTCTCAGGCTATTGTCTTATTGGCCAATATTTGAACTTGTCCAAGATTTTTAGTAGATGCATCTACAATATCAATTTGAAAATCCTACATCGCGTCAAGTTATTGTGTTCACAAAGTTGGGCGTCCACGCTGCCCGCCTGGCGGGGCGATGACAATACCCTATCACTGCAAGACAAACAAAAACAAGTGGGGTTTTTTTGTTTGTTTTTTTATGTCAGTCTAAAGATTTCAGGGGAAATATTTACTTCAAAGGAAAAGGTTATGGTGTGCAGACATGGAAATGTTTAAATAAACTTGTCATATTATGACATGTTTTCACTGACAGACAGGCAATGTGTCCAAAATTTGCCAAAAAAAGAAAATGTTCATGGATTTTTTTTGGCAGAAAAGTCACGACTAACTGGTGATCTGTTATCCAGTCAGTTTTTAGACAGAAGTCCCAGATGTACATTCACTTTAAATTTGCAAAAGCGTGATGAATGGCCATTTCGACATTGTTAAACTAGTTTCATTGATCTGGACTGTAGATTTATTGATTGTGACCATGATTAATGGGCATGGGGTTTAATGACACTGAGATAAATTTCAGCCATTACTGAAGACAAGAGCTAAAAATACCATGAAATATTGCCCCGTATCTTAAAACATCCCCAGTAATGAGCAGGAATTTGCTTTTGTGACCACGTTATATTTGATCTACGCAAAACAAGGTTTTGATTATTGAAAACAGGACTTAAATTGTAACGCCAGTTGTTCCAAGTTTTTTCCAATCAATCATTCTGTCAGAGAAAGTCACAAAAGTGACATTTTAATCGAACTCTGGATTTTTCATTTTGGTGCTGTGGACTTCATATCCTGTACTAAATGACCAACTCCTGAACTGTATGTTTAAGGGGCCATCTCCGTTGACATTCATCAGCAGGTCATTTTTATCGCCACTGTAGTTGACTATTCAGTGCACGGTGTTACCAAAACACAGCTGTCTTTGATTCACTGTTCAAGAGCAGCAACTGAGATAATAAGTTATGTGGTGCTGTGCTCTAGTTGATTTTGATACAAGGATGTTCTCGTCAGAAAATTGGATCCAACTCATCCATTAATGTTGAAATGCTCTCAGATGATTCATGCTGCATTATTTTAATAGCCTCATCAAATCGCCCACATGTATCTGCCTCAAACCTCTCACCCAAACAAGAGGAAACGCTGCAAAGTAAAATGGAATCCGGCCACACGTGGATCCTCTGAGAGCAGCACAAGATCAATGAGGGTGCTTTTTTTAAAAACAGCAGGGCTGTCCTCCACCCAGAGTAAGAAATGATCTATGTAGATCTCATTAGCCCCCTATGATGACAGACGTACGACCAAATGATTAATGGCCGGCTGGAGAAACAGGAGAATTATTGATGTGACCTTTAGGAATGCCTCTGTCTAGGAGTGACATGCCTTCCACTAAAATGATCCAATTTGACACATCCATCCTTTTCTCTTTTACCTCTATCACTCACACTCTTTCTCTGTCTTTAAAGCAGTCCAGGAAACCTATAAAACATTACAGCCTGCTCAGGTCAGTTTTTGTATGTTAAAATAAAGAATATGCAGTAAAACTGGTTAGGGAGTTCTGAGCTTCTTGGTATTATTCCAGCTGAATAAAGTACTCTGTATTAATCTGTACTTATAAGGTCTATAAAAGAGTTTTAATGAATTGACGGTTGAATAGTCATCTGCCGATTGGATTTTTATGGGCATATCCTTTGTGAAGAGAAAAAAGTAAAAGTCAATAACAGTAGACTGTGTCATCTCAGATGATGAGGTTTTAATGACGGGGAGACATCCAGTCACCTTTCCACAACCCCCAAAGATAAAGGACCACTGGCAGCGAGCAAGGACGGTGAGGGAATTAATTCAACATTGTGTGTGTGTGTGTGTGTGTGTGTGTGTGTGTGTGTGTGTGTGGTGCGTGTGGTCAATGCAATGAAGTGTGGGCAGGTGATGTAGATAAGAAGTCTAAAAGAAAGAGGAGGGGAGGTCTGTGAGTAGGTAGCAAAGGAAAAGGAAGCACACAATAAGACAATCTTTTTTGTATATTTCCATTATTTACACAAAAGAAACGTGCAAAAAGTGGCACAGAGAAGCAAAGGGAGGCATAATGAGAGGTGCAGTGTGTATAGAAAAACTGTGGGGAAGGAGGTGGAGGAGAATAGATGAGGGAAGCATAAATGAAGGAGGAGTCGTAGGTGGTAACATCCGCCAATGGGCATTGCCGCGAGCCTTTGCAATTAATTGGTTTGAACGAACACAGATGTTTGCATTTTGCCTCAGGGCCAGGCTTACCTCTCCACATTCTTTGCTGCTTCTGACGGTCCATAATCGATATGGATGAGCTCCAGCCTGATTCATCTAGCTCACTGACCTGCCACCATTAATTCGGCATTTTCATTAAGAAATGTATAAGGTGTTTGTTTGTTTTTTTATTAAATCAATGGTAAAACAAAACAAAACAAAAAACAGGCATGTAAATTAATAAGAAACTTTTTTTTTCATTACATTTTTATCAAAAATATCTGTTATTCAGCGTTTTTTCCCATGTATCTACATTTGAGAAGATACAACCCTCAGTTAGTCGGAAACTAAATTGCAACAAGATGTAAGAGGATTTAAAACGACTGTTTTCACATCGCCCATCTAAACCTCTGTTTTCATTAATATTTAGCCACATCTGCTTACAAAAACTGTCATGCACACCTGCTGATCATGCAGCATGATTTATCGAGTGAACAAGAAATGTCAAGGTTACGGGGAAAAGGCCTCAAACAAGAGGCAAGTATCAAGAGTATGGATCAAATTTTTGCTCCACCTTTTGGCATTACTACTAATACAATGAAAGAAAGCAGCATTAAATAAAGAACAGCCCGTGCCACTCAAGAAGAAGGAATACTGTCCAGAATCTAAAGCAGCTTCCAGCAAAATATCAGCATTGTGAGATTTTTTAACTTCGCTTCATGAGAAGTATATGCACAGGCACAGAGCAGCTTAAAATGTGGAACATTGATAGATTGTCCTGTTTTTAATGCAAAATCTGAAAGTCCCAATTAGAACCAACACAGGAACCCAAATTAAGAAGGCAAAGAAAAACAAAAAAAATGTAATCAAAAACCAGAATGGTTTCATTTTTGTATTTACCCAATTTATATGCACTGATATGAAAGCCTTCCCTGTATTTTGCAGCCATGTGCTACCCCAAAGCAGTTAGCATTAGCACATATAGTGAAGTCTTACAGAAAACTAAATATTAAAGCTCATATGGATATTTAACTTAAACTCTGGTTCACCTTCAGTTTATTGGAAATGCACATTACAGATTGGCCGATGAGCTGATCCTTTCTGGGTCGTGTGGCTGTAACGGTGATGCTAATGCTAATGTCCATACACAAAAGATGGCGACAGGGTCAAAACTCTTAGGAGAAATGAAAACTAAAAACAGGAAAATGGAGGATAAAAGAAGCAGCCAACACTGTCTTCAGTTTTGTTGATTAAAACAAATCAAATTACACAATCACGTGCAAACGTACACATGCACACAAACATGTACACACATCATCTCTTGTATTTGTAGATGCGGCACAGATATTAGGAAAATTGTTATATGATCAAACTTCTCAGATCTTATGAGGACATTTATCATAGCATTTTGTTGCCATTAGATACCCTGATTTATTATGGCCGTATACAGGCTGTAAACTTTATTTGAATTGTATTTTTATTACGCTATTCTCATGTCCAGTCTCCCAGAGGCCATCGTCTTTACTGACAAGCGATACGGGAGTGATACGTCTCACCCTTCAGCATAATGGGAGGCCCGGGCCTTACCGGTGTGGAGTGTCACCGCAGACATACGCTGTAATATTTCTGGTGCCGTAAAATTGAGTGCAGGTCCCAGCTGTGTTGTATCAACATCTCTATCTTTCAATCCATCTTCTCCCTCCCTTTCATTCACCATTAAAATAGAGGTGCCATGGATACCATACTAAAGCATAGGAGGCTTGGTTTCATCTGCTCCATTGTGTTGCTTGCTTTCATTTTTTTTAAAATGGCTCAAAGACTAAGTGTTACTGTAGATACTGTCAGGGCTTTGAAAAGAGCCAAAATAAATTCAGTCATGCTGCTTAGTTCTGTGCTCACAGTAGTCTTTAATCAAAGCTTCACTTTATGTCAATATTTCTTTGAGATATTTTTATATTTCTTTTATCTTTTTTGTTCACATTTGTTATGACTCACTGACAACACGGTGCCTCTGGAGGCTAAAAGGGTTTTAAGATGAGATTCTGATGTTTTTTTTTTTTTTTTGTCAACAATGGGTACCCTATGAGAAATAAAGTCATACAAGGTGAGAAGTGCAAAAGAAAGAGATCCCTCCCCTGCAAAATCCAATAAATCAGAGAAACAAATGCATAACAAGCAACAAAAAGAAGCCAGCTCAGTCAGTGCCTACAGTTACATTGTAAGAAAACTGCTCTGCAATGTGTTCTGTCTGTCTGAGCCTCTATCAACAATGCAGGTTAAATTATAGCATTCAGTGCAATTGTTACATTTGACATTTACTCCACTTTTAGATACAATCCAAATTCATATAATGACATTCGTATTATATGTACATAACAGATAGTAACACTAAGTAGATTTATTTATTTTTTTTGGCCAAAATGACATCAGTTCTCACAAAAAGTTTCCAAAACATGGGTTAATAGGGTTTTTGGTATTGTGTTATAAGAAAAAAGGATGTGGCTAGGATACCCATTTCATATTCCATGTAATGGTTTGTCACTGCCTTGCAATAAGAAGTGAGTCGGCATCAGGAAATGCTCAGTTAATAGCAATTTAACACACCCCTGTCAAAAAAAAAAAAAAAGCATCTGACTGGGAACATCTTCATTTTTCAGCATGACAACGATCCCAGACAGACTGCCAATGCCATTAAACCATACCTTGATAGAAAACTGCACAATGGAACACTATCAGTCATGGATTGGCCTCCCCAGAGCCCGGACCTCAACATTACTGAAGCAGTGTGGGATCATCTTGACAGAAAGCAGAACAAAAAGCAGCCAACATCCAAAGAAGAGCTTTGAATGTCCTTCAAGACGTCTGGAGAACTATTCCTGAAGACTACTTAAAGAAATTACAAGAAAGCTGAGAAAGAGAGTTCAGGCTGTGTTTAAGAATAAAGGTGGTCATACCAAATATTGACCTTCTACTTTGTTAGAACTGTCCAAACTCTGTTTGTGCCTTATATATCATTTCTTACATACCATGTTTCCAGTTTCACCTATTTCCACTTTTTCCTAGCAATACTGTACAGTAGATCATTTGAATTGCAAGCCATAATGATGATAGTAACACGGAAAGTAACTACAGAAAAAGACAAATACAGCAAAAGCAGTGTGTACGCAGTATCCCTGAAATAAAATAAATAAAAATAAAGAAATAAAAAATTTAGAAAAACTGGGCCAAACACCAAGAAAATCTACATGAAGCCTCATGTAAATGAGGTGCTATCTTCTTATTCAGCACCACAATTTTAAAAATAATGTCATAAATATAGCCACTGATGTCTATTCATTGCTCACTCCTGCTATGAAGAACACTGGATGAAGACATTGAAGATTGGGTCGATGAAGCTGATAAATGGCTCATCTTGCTCCTGTGAAAGGTCAGAGCTCTTATTATTTACAACACTGGATCGTTGTCACGGCTCAGTGACACTGACCTTGCACAGGTCCTATGTCCCTCTGTCTGCCTGTAACGGCGCGTGTGTATGGGATTTCATTTTCTATAAACGCTTACAGATTCACAATATACACATACATGTACACATGTTCATCTACTTTTCCACACATATACAATCACATGCGCGCACACACGGTAAATACACAGAGTGGTTCTCAAGTAACCGGAGTGACCTTGGTCTAGATTAACAATGGCCCTAGAGGAGCAGACCTCATTTAGAAATTCTCTAAGAGAGCCACAGTATATTTTTGTTATTCCTCATGGACAAGTACTTGTATACTTGTGTGTATGTATATATATATATATATATATATATATATATATATATATATATATATGTATATATATATATATATATATATGTATATATGTGTGTGTGTGTATATATATATATATATATATATATATATATATATATATATATATATATATATATATATATATATATATATATATATATATATATATAAATTTTATCCTAACAATAACACAGATAAGGGGAGTGGTGCTTAAAAACTAACTAAACAAAAAATTTAATTAGTGTACAAAATTCATCAAACCATTGCACTTAGGGGCAAAACGTGGTCAAAATGGCAGCTTGGCAAGTTACTCTGCTGCAATCCATTACAAGTGCTTCCTCAAAATGCTGCCTGAGGATAACTGAATATTAATGGCTGTTAAGTTGCTTGTCAGTTCAGTGGGATAAATGCTAACATTTTAAATACCTCTGGAGGCTTTAATAAGTGAACACACTGTTTGTTTTAGGATATATTTTATGCAAGGGGGCGTGTGTGCATGACGTACGAATGAGTTTGTGCACAGATTCATCTGGGATCAACTCTAAAAAATGCAGAGTATTGCCTGTGATTTAGTGTCTCCCAAGTACTGAATGTGGACTTGTTTGTTTTCAAAAACAATGTACTGAATAATTTTAGGTATGCTTACCCAGTAGTGTAATGTTTTATTTTGTAAAAGCACATCTTGAAACATCATTTGGAAATTTCCTCGTGCAAGTGCTGTGTGTTTTTGTTAACAGTATCATGACAAAGGATTAAAAAAAGAGAGTTAAAAAAAAACCCAAGGTGTTGTTAACAAATGTCTCCAGGACAGCCGTGACCTCAAAACAAATATAGGCTATGTGTTATAATCTTCTACGTTAACATTTCATAAAGACATGATGGACCTGCAGTGACTCTCAATGAAGTGACATCAAAAAACAGCCTTTTCCCAAATGTGAAAATTATACACCAGTCTCTCAGTATGGAAATCCATCTCCAAATGCACTTTAAAACAATTTTCACTCAAGTTAAGCACCACAGATGCTTGCCTTTAAATCACCTCGCATACACGTCCCCGACTAAGTCTAATTCAGGAACAGTAAATGCCAGCAATATGGTGCCTTGGCTAGATTACTTTGGCTAGTTTATGAATACATGGTATCAATCATCCATGCTGTCCCCATTTTATCTACTGCTGCTGACTACTGCTGGTGATTCATGATAATGATAATTTTGGGATTTGTCTAATGATACTGCTGGGACAAGCAATCTCAGCAGACGGATGCTGCACCCTGTCATTATGTGCAAGGCCACCACAGTTCACATCAGCTGAATCTTTAATCCGAAAACCCTAGGTGTTGTTTTGATTTTAGACAAAACGTGTCCTTGATGAGCTATGCCCTGCAGAGGCTTTGGATTTATGGATTGCATCCAGCTGCCTGCAACACTAAAAAAATGGTAAATCAGCATATAAATGACGACATTATTGAGAGCGCTAAGAAAAACATCAGCCCACAAGTCCATTATATTAATTGGAATCGCCTTCACCACGGCATGCAACGGCTCCAGTCACACTAGGGTCGAGTGGTGATAAATGAAAGGCCAGAGTATGAATGTAGCCCTAGCCAATGATATAGCAGAGCATGCGAACAACTGCTCCCTTTTGTTTATACTGACCTTGTAATTAATCACAGAGAAGCAGGGAAGTTGGAATATGTACAGTATAAAAGTGGGGAAAAGCGGATGGGCGGGATGGGGCAAGAAAGAAGGCAAAGAAGAATTGGGGAGGTCAGCGCAGGGAAATCCTGAGTAATGCCAAAAGTCAACAATTCTTCCAAAATGATGTAGATAAAGAGATGAGATATTTCAGGGGATTAAACCTGGTATGCTAAGAGATTAAAAAAAAAAAAAAAGTAGCATCTCTTTGTTTCTCACAGCTGGGTAAGCGTATTTCTGAAGCTTGGTGCTGAAGAAAATTATGTCACATTTCAAGATTCTTGTGTGTCAATATAGTTCTTAAACAAGCATGAGTTACATTCAAAATAAATACAGGTGTAATGTATGGATGGCCAGTATGTCCAAAATATTAAAGCCTTTTTTTTTTGTTACTGTGATGGATGATTTAGGATTTAAGTCACTTTTACCTAGTAATGTATACTTCTAGCATCATAGCAGCAGTCTTTTCAACTGTGTAAAACAAGTATGTCCTTCCCATATAAAACACAAAGACTGTCATTTCTTTCCACTTGTTTGTGTAGTGTGAACGAGTGAAGGTTCAAATGTAGAGACTGGAGGCAGACTGACTGAACAAAAGACGAGACGTTTTTTGTCGCTGATAAAGAGTCCAAAATACAAGTCCAAAGGAAAGTAACATAAAAATCCAACTGAGTCTAAAAGGCAACAGAAAAAAAAATACAAAAGAGCACTAGGGAAATACACAGAGACACACAAGGAACAGGTTAACAGATGATGAGACAAAGACTGAGGGGGAGGACAGGACTATTTATAAATGGTTTATCTTATAATAGCGCTGAGTTATTAGCTTAATCAAAAACTAATTAAAACCAACATGCAGTCCCTCTAATTGATGTAATCTTGCTCATGTGGATTTTTTTTCTAAATTCTGTTAATTTTTTAAACCTCTGTTAATACTTCCCACAGAATGTGTGTTCATGTACCATTAAAAATATGCTACCGTGTATTATCATGTGTCTTCAACATGGAACCACCATCGAGGAAAACTCAAGCACTGAGCAGCCTGCACACCTCAAGCAGC